>JAUZSX010047988.1:0-20119 GCA_034780655.1 Idiosepius hallami
CCGAATATATAAAGCTCGGGTAAGAGCACGTAAAAATGGCCTTGTGCCAAACTTGGGGGTGCTCACCAAGTAAATATATTTTCTTTACAGAAAAAACGTTTCTTGTTTAATGTCCGTTATTTTGGCTTAAATGTTATGCCTTTATTGTTATTTGCTGATGGGGAAGCTTTTGTGTTAAAATGCCATTGGTAACTTAGCCGGGTCTTCCTAATCGTGCCCTGTGACTGGAAGTAGCATTTCCTAATTATGGTACGTTCCTCTTGGCTATATTTACTCATGCTGACTTTTGAAAAGGTTTTCCAGTAATTCAGATTTTTTTCTAATATTAATAATCAATAAAATTAATATATTTTTTAAACCGTCAGTGAATTTTGGGACTCCTAGTATGCCTAAATTTTATGCCTCTATTTTTTATGCTAAATGTATATAAATGTATTACTCATTGTTTATAACATCACAGTAACATCTGTATCATCACGTCTGTTGGATACATTTTTTTCAATCGTGTGTCTATGAGAATAAATCAACTACTCGCTTTCATTTTCAGCAATTGCAAAAATTTAATACACTTGGAACTGGCATTTCTTTTGAAATTATCAAGAAGAATAACTTATCTCGAAGCGAGAGAAACATCAAGAAATGTAAGCGGACGTTTCTTTCTGTGTGAAATATCGAGTTCATGTCAATATCCACTGAATTGGTGCAAAATGCTTATTGAATTAGGCCTCCTAATGCAATTATAAGCTAATATCAGCCTTTGCCAAGCAATAATACGCTGTACAATATTGGTTCTAAAACGAGTCTAGTTTTCTGCAATTGCGGGTTTATGGCAATGAAAACACATGAAACAAAAATGATTTTGTAAAAGGATATAATTAAGACTTTTTAGAATTTTTTTTTCTGAAGAAAAATACAAATACTAATATTAATAATAATATATCCTCTGCCTTCAAGAACCATCATTGGGTTTTGGCAGAGTGCGAAGCCTCTGCTAATGACGGATGTGCGAAGTGAATGCAGAGGAGTAAAAGCTTGAAATGTTCAACCATACAGTCTGACTTGAATGGCATGGAAACAGTTGAGATCAGAGATGACTTGTCACTACAGTAAAACAACTGATTGCTTGATGTGCAAGCACTTGGTTATTGATAGTAGATCTCATAATAATAATAATATGCAGATACTGACCGCAAGAGATTTGGGCATAATATGAGAGACTGTGATACACTGCCCTCAGAATACACTTCCGGGGCGTGGCGGAGTCTAGATTGTGCTGATTCCGTATGCAAGAGCTGAGGATAGTAGGGTGAAAGCTCGAGTAACACCATACAGTTTTTTTTTCGGCTGGGATGGAGCGGATACCGCTGGAGAATCACGTAGTGATTTGTCGTCACTCTGGCTACAGTTAAAACTATCTGTCACGAACAGCACGCAAAGGCTGCATTTGGCCGATATAATAATTTAAAAAATGATATGGAAAAAGAAAATACTTTTAACATCAATCATTATTGGACTATTAATAACATTCCTTTGGGATCAACAGTAAAATATCTTACAGACTAGTGCGTTTATAAGGACAACAGAGATAAAAAAAGTATTGAACCCTGGAAACAAAAAACAAGCTGAAAAAAATTGTGAGGAGAATTTTATACGTGTGTGTGTAAAAAGAGTGCAGAGAAAGTCTCCAACCTTGTAAAAATGTTAATATAACAACTAATAAAGGATGTAATCAAGCAAAAATTATCACACAATGTCGCAGTAACCCATTTAACATCTCTAATGAATAATTTTTTGATATGCCCGCCATTGGCTGCAATTATTCATAAAAGTCTTTCCCCGTAACTCTTTACTGAAACACGGAAGGTCTTTGCTAAGATATTTTTGCCCATTCGTCCTTAAGGGTCTTTTTCAGAGTTTTTGTATTATCATGAGCTGTAGCACAGGTCTCCTTCTCTAAGATGAACTAGATATAAAATCCAGAAGGTTTAAATCTGGAGATGAAGGAGGCTACACTTCCTTCCCACAAAAGCAGGGAAGCTACTCTCACAACAACAGTGTGTTTTTACTTTTTTTTAGAGGGGGTGCTCTAAGTTGCTGCACTAGCCAGTTGAAATGTGAAGGGCCTTTCCTTGAAATGCTTCATTTTGACATTTGCAAGAGTCAAAATATACTCGATGTTATAGATTGCGTTAAGTTTTGCGCTTTTTTATAAAAAAAAATAATAGGCGACCTGAAACTCACAGAAACGGCATCCAAAACATTACTGAGGCAGGTGTTTGACGATAGCAAACAGATTTCATGCTGTCCCATGTTCTTTGTAGCACTTTACTGCATCCCGGATTTCTTGAATTTGGGTTTTCGTGGGTTTTTTTCCTCTAAGCAGGACACTTGATGATAAAAACGTATTATTATATTTTTTATCTATATGTATATTTCTAATGGAGAACATTTCCGGCGTTTCCTTTAAGATAAGCTGTGATTGTCTAAGGAAATAAAATATTTTTATTGATAAAAATTGTATTGTCTAAATGTTATATTATAAAATTTACTCACAAGGGTTTATGATGTGTGTTACGTTCCTTGTGCATAGTTTTGTTTCTAATAGTTTTCTGTTTCTTCTCATTATTATTATTATCATCATCATCATCATCATCATCATCTGTACATGATCGGTGAATAGAATTGATTTAAATTGAATTATAGTCAATCTGTTTTGAATTCTAGTCCACTCCTTTCCGAACAAATGAAATGAAAGTTACTTCTTGCTTTGTTAAGCATTGGGTCACTAAGAATGATCACATTTATTTTAAATCAATAATTTGAATCCATCAGGGAATAAAGAATGCTACTCTAATAGGTCTGAAATATTCTCTTTCATTCCTTATTCAGTTCACACAAACTTTTCCCCTTTCTTCAACAAATTTAATAAAGTGGAATGATCAAGTCTATGGTAAAATAGCCAAGATAAATTGGGCATCTGATTCGACTAAAACCTATTAATATAAAATCAACTTCACGGTAGATACTTCCCAATATGATTACGGGTTTATATAAAAGATTTCTGCAGTTTTATTATATTGTTCATGAATGTATTTGTTTAGAAAAATGCGTACTTACATATGTAATTTAGATAATTGATTCACTTGATCAAATATTCAAAAATTAGTCAATAATAGACCACGCTATCAAACGAGAAACTAATTTTTCATGACCTGTGAAAACGGTAGGTGTATTTTTTTGAAGTGCATATAAATTCACAATAACATTTTCTTTAACTTTTTAAAGCGAGACTTACTGGCAATAATTTATTCGTTTTACTAATCTTAATCAACAAATAGGATAGTGAAATTTTGACCACCTTTTTCCTATGATATTAACAATTACAAATCTGTTAAAGATATTGACGGTGTAAGACTCTAAAAAGTAGCCCTTGTTATAGACGTCCATCAGAAACAGTTGTATCATTGAATTTGTTGCATTATTTTTAGTCTAGTGAGACCTCGTCTTCTTCCCTATGTGTATACTCGTAATGGATTAGTTAATTCCATTTTATACAGAGTTCGTATAATATGGACCAATCAGGAAGTAGAATGGGGATAATATTGTCCTTTGGACTTAACTACCTACATTGTCGGACTATGATATCGTCAAACAATTTCATATTTTATTTATTTACCTACATTATTGGACTTTGATACCGTCAAACAATTTCATATTGTAATTATTTATTTATTTAATTACCTATATTATCATACTTTGATTGGACTTATCTTGCCCCATTCTTACCAGCAATAATAGCGCCTGATATTACAACAAAATTCATTAATAAGAAAGAAAATAACTGATTAACAACCACAATCACCTGTTGAACGTTTATAAAGCTAATGCAGTTGTTATCCGTCCAATTTAGAGATGCGCTTGTCAATAACAAAGTGGCGAGAGAGATGTGAGTAACCAAACGCGCTCCAAAACACCAAAATGGACCGCCTCATTTATTGGTGGCAAAACTGAATTGAGAATGATGCTGACTATGAATTAAATACTGGGACACAAAATATCGCACGTCGTAAGGATATCACTCTCGTCTTTTTAGTGCTTCAAATTAAAAAAATAGGAGCCAATAGTTTTTAAATAAAACTAGTATTATTTAATGTTTATTTAAGTTTAAAAAAGTCAAATTTTATCACTAAATTATTGAATTTTTTCTTTGTTCCAAACAGTTTTGTGATTAATTCCATATTCTATTTAATTTTTTTAATCGTATATTTATTTACTATGCAACCAAACACACAAACAGGATATAAGTGAGTAACTTGCTTTTGATTGGGACAGGAAAAATATAAAATATAGATATAAGTACCGTCAAATCAGGTTGGATACATCGTTTCCCGCCAGGAAAGTAAGCAACGTCTTGTTTGTTTTTGTGTTTAATGGCATATCAACCTTTTGGTAAATTTTTACTAGTGGGCCCGATTTGTTGATTTGCCGGTGATAGTCTCAAATAACGCCCCATCGAGAAATTGAGCCGGTCAAGAAAGAAAAGAACGAATTTAAAAACAAAACGAAATGACACTAAACCCTAACCCTAGCCAATAAAATTGCTGTCTTACAACCGGTGCAAAGTCCCTGAGCAAAAAAATATTTCTCAAATTGCTTGTTCTGCAAAATTCCTGGTTTTGATAAATTTATCATTTTTCGACCCGGTGCAGTTTAAGGAACAACATTTGACGTTATCAAATCAGGAAAAACAGGCCCACTAGTAAACAAATACCATCCTTTGTAAGTCATTTGAATGCCGAGAACAATTACTGATGATATACGCTATTTTTTATGTAGAGGTAAATTAAAGGTATTTTATGCAATAAGAAGTTTATTGCACTTTGATCACTAAGATTCTTTACGTTGGGTCTCTTTTTTGTGTAAATCATTACTCGATTTATTGATTCGTATAAAACAGATTTGTTTTTGGAAAAGAATAAACGAAGTGTCTTCTTTGCTACTGCCCTTTTTTCTCTCTTATATTTCGTTTATAGTTACGCGCTGAAAAAAAGAAATAAAAGAATACTCCTCCTACCACTATCTCCTCACAAGCACATAGGACAACAAAATTACGTTTAGGAAGTAAAATACACTTGCACACACAAGACAACAACTTGAAATTCAATTAACTTTTACGCCTAGAATAGAGTTGTTCACTTTTAACTCTGTTCACCTTCGTTCTCCGATTCTCCTAAAAGCTTTCGTCTTCTCTACAGGAATTTTTTCCCCTTTTTTTTTACCCTTTTTACTCATTATTTGTGTGCAGTATATCATGTTTTTTTGTTTTGCTCAGACAATGACGGCATTGCAAGGAAGCAGTTATGGTTTTAGACCGAGTCGGTACTGGATGCAGTCTGTTCTACAGCACAAATTCCAGAGACTGTGGTTCCTATTTCTTGGTTGATTTTCCTACAAACCTTTCCAGTAATCAAATGATACAAATAATTTCCAATTCAGAAAAACTCCAGTAATTTGGAATCTTATTTTTTTGTTTAATAACGAGAACAATCATTTTTTGATAAACATTCTTAGATATACTACCATTCCAAATGATATTCTTCAAATTATGAACGCAAATAAAAGGACTCGATTCGAACACCAGGATGATATTCCGAAAACAGACTGCCTGCTTACTGTTCCAAGTAGACTTCCTCTTAAAGTAGTTTAAATTAATAGATATTTCTATATTAATGGGTTACATCTGAATTTAAGTTTGTTTTTGTTTATCGTTGTTTAAATATCTAATAAGATTAATATAAATAAAATAATACTATTAACACAATAGTATACAGCCTAACATTTGTAGTTTAGCTGGTTTAGGTAGGAATTAAAACCATTATTTTCAGCAATGCCCATTTGAATAGAGGTTAAGTAAGGCGAAAGAGTGGTATGACATGAAAGGTATAGTTGTTGGAGACACGGTTAGGTTACACGACTCAGATTTCCAATCCTAATTCGCTATTTATCACCTGATGAAGGCTAGAGTATAATTTTGACGAAACGTCGTGAAAAGAACAACTCATCTAGGTGAAGGGCAACACTGATTAAGGGTATAATGAGCACTTATAACTGACTGTGTCCAAACTTGGGTTTGTGATTGACCAAGTGGATATATTCTTTTAAGAATGGGCAGCGACAAAGGAGCATTGGTAAAATGTCTCTGAGATCGTATTATGCGAGTTCAAATCACAGTCAAAACCATTACTTTCACTTTAGCAGCCTCAGGCAGATGGGGCTTGTTAACTCGGGAGAGCCTCTCATCTAGGTGAAGGGTAACATCGAATGCAAAAAAGCCCGGGTAAGAGCACGTAAAATGACCTTGTGCCAAACTTGGGTAGGTGCTCACCAAATAAATATCATATTCTTTTAAGCATACACACAGAATTTAGAAAAACAGTTACCGATGCAAATATTTTTAAAATCACTATAGATTCCCATGAAATAAAAATATTGATTATGCATGATTTTAAATTTCAAGCGTTTTCCTAAAAAGTGATTGATGAGATGTCAAATCTAAATGTTCAGAATTTAAAGACTTTTAATCTATTGGCGTCTTATGTCAGTTCCATTGCTAAACATACCTCGATTGCATTCGTGATATTTTGAAATATCTTGAACAGATTCCTTTCTTTGATTAAGCTGTTTTATGCTAAATGAAGCATGATATAATGTCCACTTAAATAAACGTTCAATGTATATGAATGTTGTTTTTATAAATTGGACATAAAAATAAATTAACTATTTTCGTGTGCATGAAGAATATCTTACATAAAAAGCAACTAAAATAAAAACAGGTGGATTTGATTTATTAAGTACTGTATGAAATGAAACAAAATTATATTCAGAAATATAAAATCTAACGGAATAGCCTTTGGGCTAAAATATCTATATAATTGCGGATATTTCATCCTATTACCGACACTTAAAGTTAAGGGGAAAAAATTGGTAAACGAATGCAACACTGCCCTTAATGTCACACAATTTTTCTCCAGGCGAAAATATTGCACATTTATGAGAAGGCTTTATCAATAAGAAAACCCTTAAATCTTTAGACCCTAATAGGCCGATATATCGGCCCCAAAGAAATAAGGCAAAAAAAGACGCACCAATATTTTTATCCTAATATGTTTCCCTAATATAACGGCTCTGAGTGACTACTTGGTAATTTTGAAAAGTTAGGCTCGAAAGGGTTAATAGAATTTGCGTTGATTTCAGGAAATATTGTGTTTTACTCAGACCTAGAATTTATCTTAAAAGATAATTGTCAGGCTAAATTCTAAACCATTTTCCTCCTCTTAAGAGCATCTAATGACAGAGTCGGTCTCCCTCTTTATTATCTTTCAGTAATATATATCATATATTCTCCCTGGATCGCCACCTTGTCGTGGTAGAGATTTAATATTAATGCAGGAAAATAGTTTCCGGCATTAAACGCCCAGTGACTGTGTGTGTTACCGGGTTTTAAATGATGATGTGTCATTAGGTTTTAAGGATGACTCATCGTTTACAGCCAGCGACTTACACATGTCATTTCAAGTGAAGAGTGTATATAAAAACAAAAACCCAAAACACATCAGAGGAAGGGAAGATTTTTTTCCCGAGCCAAGGCAGAGGAGAGTTGTTGGGACTTTAACTGTCTAAACAAGATGATGGTGATCAACAAGGATGCGAGACGGATTTTCTCTGAGAGACACGACGAAAAAGTGCTGCTATGCCGGGTATCCCTGTTGGCATAGGACCTTCCAGTATAAAATAAAGATGATATATTTTTCTTCTAAAAAAAGTTTAGGTGTTGGGTTTTCTTTTCCTAAATGGTTTGCCGGTGAGGAACACAACGTGTTAAGAAATGCAGGGTCCTCAAGTAACGTTACAGAGACCCTTGTGTGTTCCAATGAACCGAGCATGAAACCGTCCGGAGCTCAGCCTCCCGTCAGGGTCACACATAGTGGTAAGGTTGAGGAGGAGGTTCCAGACAAAGCACGATCCAAAAGAACAGTGGATGTGAAGGATGATGGAAACAATGATAGCGGCACTGAAGGCGGATAAAGACTGCAACAGTCGTTGTGGTTCTCCATGCCTTTGGAACCAGGCTCTCCTCCGTCAAAGGGACTGTGAGATGGCCGCAAGTGTATCAGTCTACCCACGTTAAAAGACATCACGAGATTCAAGTGCCGGAGTTTTTATCAATACTCCACTGTCGCTGCCCACGAATAAGTAATATGTATATCCCATACTACACATATATAGGATGTACGAAAATTTACTGTGCACTCTTATAAATAGAAATTAAAATAAACTGATAAACTGTAGGTTTTATTATAAAATAATAGACAGTTAAACTTTTACCAATAAAAAAGTTAAAACTTAAATGATGGAAATGTCCTCCATTAGGATTTAGACATTATTTTCTACTGCACAGCCTTTTTTGAGACAACCTGGATATTTAACACTGAAGGTACATATAATACATATATACTATTGAATATATATACTATTGAATATATAGCCCTATATAGTGTAAAACAATTATGTAAATATGTAGTTAGTAACCCTTATCAAAATTATCAACTAATCACACAGATGCGTTTTTTAGAAAGCTATATTAAGAAATAAATATCGGTGTGTCTTTTTTTGCGTTAGGTCAACAGGGCCGATGTATCGTCCCTTTAGGATCAAAAGGGTTAATAAACGAGAGCTAATTTTTTTTTTTTTCATTTTGAAAAACTGTTTTTGTTTGCTTTTTTTTCGTGGGGATGGGTATAGACTTTATTCACCAATAAGAAATTAAACGTTTTTCGTATTCATCCACAGTAGCATGCAATAAAATATATGAGATCCAGCAACAAAATAAATTAGAAATAGCTCGGTTTATTTAAGGGTTTTCTCTTATGACTAGGTATTTGATCTCTGTGGAAAATATATGCTTTTTATTTTATTTTTTAAATGTACAATTTTCTGTACGGAGTTAAACGTTATAGAATCTTTATTATATATATTTATTTCATTTTTTTCTGTTTGATTTATAATTTCCTACGAGTAATTATGCAAACTTGAATTTAGATTTTTTTTTTATTTTCGTGACTTGAAAGGAATTAGATAATATAAAACTTATGACATATCTTTTACTGTTTAATTTTTTCAAGTTAAAATCAATGCAGCCTATCCCTCATTAAAACATTTATAAGATGTACATATGTGAAAACCAATTTGAACCAGAAATGTTATTTAAAATTAACAATCGAAATTTTATAGACATTGATTTGAAATAAAAGGTTTTTTTGAACGTAAATATTTTATTAAATTTTGAGAATTTTTCTTCACCCCAGTGACTTATTAAGGTCTATCCTCTATTTGTATTAATAATTGTTTGATTTGAAAAAAAAAGGTAACGAATTTTGTCTATTTAAGAAATAACTAGCATAAAGGAATATCAAAGAATACTTGCTACACCAAAAAGAATTGACGAACAGATGCCTAAAAAAATACTACTACTACTAGGTGTTTAGCATAATTAATAGGATAAGTCAACATTTTTTGAAGGGAGGGGGAATAAAAGTCCTTACTTCCCTACTTTAGACGTGTTATAAATATGCTAACAAAAATAGAAAAAAAACATCTTTAGTTCTTTTGAAAATCGCATAAGGGAAATTTTCAAGACGTTAAAAGTAGTCTTTACGTGGATAATCAATTATTGGGAAGCGTTTGAAGTCGATATTAATTCGCAAATCTAATAAAACTAATATATTTAGGTTTTCCATTCATTTCAATGGGCTTTATTTGTATTGAATTTCCATTTTTTTTGTTAACTTATTACTTTAAACCCTAAAATGGCTATATATCGGCCTTCATGATGACATGTGGTCCTCTAATTGAATGACTAATTGGTAATTTTTCTAAATATGTATCATTTTTTTTGTTTGTTTTTCGTCAGTTACCGCTTTTTATGGCAGGGTTCATTCACTGCAACTAGTTTAGAACATTCAATAATAACGGAGGATAAATTCAAATAAAAAAGAATTAGTTATTTCATGATGTGGCTTAAATGAGAAATAAACAGAAAGGACAAGCAGCATTTCAGTTACGATAACCGTGTTGTTGCTGTGAAGATTTTGATTATAAACAGACTTGAACTATACCATGATAAGAAATTGCAGGCTATTTCCACAAAAATAATTATTGAATTTTCTTTAAGTGAATTCAAAAATGGCGTTGTTCCTAATTGATGAACTCCAAATAACCTTTTAGAAATCCTATCAAATCGTAACATCATTAAAATTCAATTTATTTAAATACGTGAAGTCTGTTGCAATACGATTCAAATCTAGAGTAGATTAACTAGAATATATTCTGTTGATCTTTCGTCAGACCTCGTTTTTTTATTATTTTTTCGATACTTACTTTATTTTCTGTAGTGATAAATTTAGTTATATACGGTATTCAGGATAAAGATATTAAATGTTTTTTTTTAATTTTTTTTTTACTTTTTTTCCTCATCTTGGTGATTTGATGCTTTCATAAAATTTGTATCATGTCTGAATGTTAATTTGAAAATTTGTTTAGCCCATGGATGTTGATTTAAGGCTTATTTTCTGATGTTATCCGTTTTATCTTTTAATCAGCTCCGGACTGAATTTTTAATTATTAATCAGGTACGTATTGAATTTTTAATTATTATTCAATACGGACCTGATTAAAAAACGGATAACATCAGAAAATAAACCTTAAATCAACATCCATGGGTTAAACAAATTTTCAACATATCATCCAAACATGGTACAAATTTTATGAAAAAATAAAATCCCCAAGATGAGAAAAAAGTCCGAAAAAAACATTTAATATCTTTATTATGATACCTCATCTCAAAAATAAAAATAATAATTACAAATTCATTAAGGTATTCAGGATGTTTTTCATTTGGGTAGTTTTTAAATATTGTGGTTTTAGTTTTTTGTGTGTGAGACAAGGTTTGGCTTGTTGATTTATATTTTAGAGAGTAGATTTATTTCTTTAAGAAAAGATTATTTCAGTTGGGTTTGTTTTGTTGAAGAGGTCTTCTAGGTTAGATGATTGGTAGTATTTATTTCGATACGGGGCAAAATCGATGTAGTTAATATAGTATATTTTGGATGGTAAAAAAAATCTAGCACTCAGCTTAACAGACCAAATAACCCAAAACAACAATAAAAATATTAAATGAAAACAAAGTCTCTCTAAAACCTACGAGACCGTAAAATAACTAGAAAAGATTGACAGGTCTTTAAACCCAATCAAACCAAACCAAACTTTATTTTCAAAAGTTTTGAAAATCACTAGATATTCCTTGTTATCTGCTGTTATTTTTCTGCTGTTATTTTTTCCTCCTATTACTTATTTTCACCATTTTCTTTACTTTTCTTTTTACATATTTTACTATATTTATTAATTCTACCCGTGTTTGAACAATAAATTTTGAACTAAGATTATTTTCCTCTAGATTCCGTATTGCTAATTCTAGTTTGTCTAATATAGTCAAGCTAATCCCAGTACCTCATTAGTCGGCACATTGCTGAACAGAGAAAAAAAAATTGATATAGGAATACGCATTGATGCAGATAGAAATATAAACGTTTTTGTTTTAATTGGAAACACATGAGCAAACAAACACTCGTGATTAAAAATAAAAATCACAAATAATCATATAGATTTATATTCAGTGACCTGCAGAATTCGCTTTAAGAATCCTTTACCAAGAAATGCAACTTGTGACCCTCCCCACACACTGAATACTTTAATGATGATTTATATAATTATAAATATCTAAAAATGATGGATGGATTGATAGACAGAGGAGTTGATTTCAACATATAAGTATAATAATTTTACAGTTAGTCTTATTAATTATTTTGGATTTTTTTATTACAATTGATCTCTAAAGACAAGAAGTTCCTTGAAGTCCCTCAGGGACTTACGCCCCCGCCCCTCATTGTGATTAAAGCATCTTCCAGGCATTTATTAAAACTAAAAAAAAAAACAGGGTAATACTGCATATGAACACCCATGGGTGCCATATTTAGTGATAGTTAGTTCAAACTGCATATGAACACCCATAGGTGCGAAAAAACACTAAAACCAAAAACAGTTATTAACTCTTTGCACCTCGAATTATCAAAATTATCGAGTAGTCACTAAGAGTCATTATATTAGAGGAACATATTATAACCAAAATATTAGTGTGACTTCTTTTGCCTTATGTTGTCAGGGTCGATATATCGGCTTCTTAGGGTCTAAAGGGTTAACCAAATACACACGAATTAAGATAAAATCTCAATGCAGACAAAACATAAAACTGAAGATATGAATGAAGATAAACTGTCTGGCTATCATTTTTATTCTCTAACTTTTTATGTTCGAATTTCTTTTTTACATTTCTTATTGTCTCTTTTTTTTCGGTCTTTTATAGATAAAAATCTTATTAGATCTCTCCAACAATAAAAAAAAAATATCTGGAGCCATTTCGGGCCAGATTTAAACAAAACAACTTTTATAAAATTAGATAGAGATAAAGTTAGATAGAGATAAACATGCTAAAGCACACACACACACACACACACACACACACACACAAGCTTTCGGTCTGATGACCGCACATGTTAGAAACCGAGAGTCACCGAAGCCCGATGACTCCGTGTCTTCGCTTAACTAATATACACGCTCTATTAGTGATATTGAGCACTAACTATAAATATAAGCAATCTTACTCTACAGATATGACATTTAACACCATATAAGATTCTTGCATAGGAACAAGAAAAAAATAATTAGTAACAAATATTTTTTTAAAATGTTAATTTTTTAAATTATATATATCTGAATGTATATACTAAATGCATATATTGATTATATCTACACACACAAATGTGTATGTCTGTATTTGCACGTGTGAATATGTGTATTTGCACGTATATGCATTTGTTGAACAAACTACTTACTATGAAACTTGTTAACTATGAAATAGTTAAGTTCAAACAAATGTAATTTTTATGATTATATCTATGAAAAAAAACAATCGTTTTATCTCCTTTTCATATTCAGTTTCATGGTTACTATGAAGAAGTTATAATATTCGTCCGTGCCTGTTACCATAAGAAACGTGTATATATAAAATGCTTTTGTTTCAGTAAATCTGATAAACTAACAAAACTATGATATTATTTTCGAACATATTCAAGGAAACAAAAAATTCACAAAGATTCTTAAAATTAAATTTCTTTTGGAATTCTTTGAGACTAACCTTCCAAATATATATATATATATATATATATATATATATAACAACTTCTTTCGGACTGTTGACCTCATTTTTTACTGTTGTTCTCGCAACACGTTTCGTCCAACTCATTCTTTGGCCGTCATAGATACGACGTGTTAACAAAAGAACGTTTATGAAAAATGATTGTTCTCGGCATCAAATGACCTAAAAATTTTATATGCCATAAAACAAATGCAGATAAACAAAAAGCAATTTACTATTTTTCTGGTTATCAAAAATAGAAAAAAATCACGTTTTCCATAAATTTAAAAATAAAATCGGGCCGACCCCGAATAACAAAGATGAGGGAGGATAGAGAAGGATCATATCAATCTGATCTTTTTAAATCTGTGGCTTCGATGTCCCGGGATTTTTCATCCGACACAATATTTTTCAATTTCTTGATCTAAATGCAGTGCATTGCAAATTCTTGTTTATTTGTTTGTTTTTTTTTTTCTTGAATGGAATAAAAACAATGCAACCAGAGAAAAACATTATTATTGATCTTTGTCTTCAGAGAATTTTTCTGTCAAATCTAATTAGGTTAGGTGTTTGTAAATGTATGTTTTGTAGATATGACCCAGAACTGAGTGCTGAAAACGAATAAACGCACCAAAACGCACAGAATAAATTTAAATACTGAATCAAGTTTTGTATCACCTTGTAAACGAAAAAGCAAAGAATGTTTAAGTATAAAGTCTCCAATATCTTTTTGTCTGCTCTCTCTCTCTCTAACCCCCATCGGGCAAAATTTACAAATGTTAGTTATCAAATGTCATAGTTTCTTATAATATAATACAGGGTTGATAAGTTAGTCAGGGGCGATTTCAAGTTTAGGGAGTCATTCTTACAACTATAACATATGTATACCCCCATAGATTAAATAAAAGGTTAAGTCTGAAGTTCTGTGAAAACTCCATTGAGTGGAATGAAGATATCATGTTCAATCAGCAGAAGAGAGACAAAAGTTTAGGGAATGGAAATCATAAAGAATAGGTGAAGGTATTCTCCAACGCCAACTTTTCCAACTTACTACTCACCTTTCAAAATGTGTTCGGGTCTGCTATGGGTTTCAGTTAAGGTTAGGGTTGTAATTAGGGTTTGTAAAATAAAACAATTAAAATTGTGTCGGCCATTGAAAACCATTATAAAAGTGGATTTCCAGTTTAGTGATTTATATACGGCATTTAACGCTACAAGTTTCTTGCATAGGAAGAAGAAAAAATATATATAAGGCATTTAACACAAGTTTCTTGCATGGGAGCAAGAAAAAAATGAGTAACATTAAAAAAAATGTTTTTTAATGAAATATATCTGAATGTATATACTAAATACATATATTGATTATAAGTACACACACACGCACGTGTGTGTGTGTGTGTTTGCACATGTGTGAAAACTATTTGCCATCGACAATGTTAAATACAATATTAGTTTAAAATAGCTCTTTAAAGAATACATCCACATGATGTTGTTTGGACACATCTTTAGTGATGTTATCCGTGGATCATTGACAGTTTCGGTCCATTTCAAACATACTGCCTTGCCAGGTTGACCGGCCAAGGTTGATCAAGCCTTGGCCTATGTCCCAACTTCCGTTCACAACGAATAAAAATGCGAAGTGTAGTTGAAGGGAAAATACGAGAAAAAAAGACAGGAATTTTGATGTAGTCATGTCACGATGGAATATTGGCAAACGAATACTAAGCTAAACAAACCAATCTTAATCCACACGAAAAGCAACATTTGAAATAACAGTGTGTTGAGTTAGTAAGAAAAGTATTTAATTGGTTTTGTAGACTACCCTTTACTAAAGAATATTGCTAGTAGTAGTAGTAGTAGTAGTAGTAGCAGCATTGTAGTAGTACACCTATATTTTACTGAATATTTTTTTCACCTTCAGAATTTCTGTTATTTTTATTTTAAATATCCAAAACAGAACAGCTAAAAAATTCAGAACTTAATTTATCAGTGAACGTCATGAGGAATTATTTAGAATAATTTTTCAGCTTTTTCATAAGACGCAATTAGTTTAAAAAATAATCTCGTATGGTATAATTTAATTTTTTTTAATTTCTATTTCTGTTTTATGAAAGGCAGATCGATTCCCACGTCTGAGCATCTTTGTTAAAGCGAATAGTTGCATAGGTGTCTGTGTTTTCATAGATAATCGTTTCCATTCTTCTGTCTGTGTCATTTCGCGTTTTCATGAGCTGACGTTTCTCTGCTAGAATTTGACAAGAAGTTTTAAAAGTGGAGCTATTTTCGAATGGTTTAATTGCTTGAGAAAACAAATTAAATCATAAAATTGGCGCCAGACTCATGAATAGTTGCCGTAAATCTGTTTCATACAAAAATACTTGTTCATATCCTTCTCTCACGTTTTTCCCTTTATTTCGACTTATTCGTTCTTAGTCGTCTAAGCTTTTAAAAAGATCTTTAGTTAAGTGGTTCTATGTAAATGATTTAAACCAAATTCCTTATCTCTGGTTATTTGAAGATGTCTTTAAAGTCGATATATATTTAACTGGAGACTTATTCAGTCATAATACAAAAATACTATAAAAACTTAATCGTTTTTTTTTATATGAATACTAAGAAACGACATGATATTCAAAATTACATTTTTTATTCTTTTAGTTATTGTCATAGATTGTGTTATTTTTATTTATCTATTTTTTCATACCTGTTTGAATTGCAATATTTCTTGTGTTAGTATACTAATTAATTGCTGTATTTGTTTCTGATCACTGGGCCTTTTGTGTTTTTCTTTGGTTGTCAGGATTTGCATTTAGGATTTTAATCTATTACCATCTATTTACACTTGAAGCTTACTTTTTCTTTCTTACTACTATATTTCATTTGATTTGCTAGCAAAGATGCGCAAACAAAGCACGGAAAAAAAGATCATGTATTGCACGCGTTATTTGGTAGTCCAGCGATACAATGCAATAAGTTTTGGGCTTTGTTATTGACCATAATCAGGCCATATTTCATCAAGATTGGTTGAGGTAGGAATAGGGAAGTTGATCCTTTTCGTATTAATAAAGAAGTTTGCTGGTGCCATATTGAGGGTCCCTGGAATTTTTGCCAACCCTAACTTGATGTGCACCATCCCTAGGTTGAGGAGTTTAAGAAGAGTCGCATCAAATATGACCTTAACCTTTGACCTTGAAAAATGGCGTGCATCGTTCCTAGATCGGAGACTATCATTATCCCAGGTTTGGTCATGATCAGTCGAGTAGTTTGAGTCGTAGGTTTTTTGTACACACAAACACTACCGCTTGAAGTCTGAGGTTTTTAGTTGATATATTTCAAAAGTAAAATTGTCCTATCCATTCTTAGATTCGGTAGCTTAAACAATGATTCATTTGAATTAAAAAAAAAGAATTGCAATAATTAAGATAGTGACAAATAAAGATTACCTCTTAAAAATTATCTACTAATAAAATACAGTGAGTTTGATTAACATTTGCAGACATCTTATTGAGAAAGCAAGATCCTACGGTGAAAACTGTGCATTCCAGATATTGGAAAGTTCTATCAACTTCAGAGTGACCGGTTTAAGCCCAACAAATAGAGGCTTATATTCTTGCAGATTTGTATCAAATATTAATCTCAATAATAGAAGGTTGTTTAAGAATAATTGTTTCCGATTTGTTTATCTAATTTATATTATGTATTTACCCAAACAATGATCTTTTGACACTACGGGTAATTATTTAGCGAACTTTTTATTCAGACTGGGAATTTAATTAGAATTTATCTCTATGTGACTCTAGATAATTCGTTTTGACCTTTATCAAATAATTCAACCTCTTTTGAAATGATCTCTATTTCCTAAACAAAACAAATCCCTTTAATGCACTGAGAACAAAAGTATATTTGTAATATCATACAAAAAAATTATCCGTTTAATCATACGAAATATTTTTAATTAAATTTATTTCATCCTCGAAAAAGATAAGATATTCAGCCTATCCAATTAATTGAGGATTTGTTTATGTACGAGTGGCACCTTTTATAAAATCAATGGTAATGAAAAAAAAGGTCAATAATATATTAGAGTTAATCTATATATTTTCTAAAATAAACGAATTTGTGTTGTTCTTTGTGGTGATCTGTTAAGCCAGAGATCTTCCTATAGATTGGGATCAAGTCAGTTTCTGTGCTGTTAATAAAACTCGTGGTAATCTTAGGTAATTTTAAGGGATCTGAACCCCTCCGAAATGTTAACACTATATCGAATATATTTAGCATTTCGTCTAGTTATTCTGAGTAAATATCTGTACAGGAATAAGGAGCAGGTAATAAGAAGTATATCGATGAGAATCTTGGATGGATTTATCTGCTTATGAAAAGAGGCACTGACCAGCCTATTTGTTACGGAAACTGGTATTCCTAAAAGAGCTACGATTCCGACTAAATCAGGCTAGAAATATTATTCCTATCAAATAACCGATGTTGCTTAACTATGATGATCTGTCAGGATATATTCATTTGGTTGATCACTGACCCAAGTTAGACACAAGGCAATTTTTACGTCCTCGATATTCCCGCAGGACTTTATTTTAATCAGTATTCCCCTTTACCTATATGAGAAACTCTTTTTGAGTTGGTGGATCCCATCCATCCGGATTTTGAAATTGCATTCCTGAGTTGACGAGCCTCATCGGCTCGAAACGCACTAAAGGGAATCTGATGGATTTGACTGAGATTTAAACTTGTGTAATGCAACTCCAGAGTCCAATCTTTTACAAGGAAAATTCATAGTACTGCTCTTGTTCTTCAAAATATAGTTTTATCAGTATTTCGGAAACTTAAACACTCGCCAGTTTTCAGTAATAGTAACATTCGGCGAATAGCACAAAAATAAGAGCAAAGCATTGTGCGTGAAAAACTTTAAGCCAGGAAATTGCCTAGAATTATTACATAAAATTGTACAATTTCTTTTAAACCTTTCGTCCTAAAAGTTGTGATTATTTCACCAACAAGAAGAGGGGGGCGTAAGAAAAGGTAGTAACGAATTGGCAATGTAGCTTCCGAGCCGTCTTTTCTTGTAAAGGTAACAGAACACTGGGTAACTATGCCGAATAACGATAACAAGGCACAAAGCAATCATTTTAAGAGACACCAATCAACTAGCAAGCTGGGTAACTAACTTCTTAACTAAGTAACGGCTAACCCATAGAGAGGCTAGTTTTATACTTACCAACTCTCGTTTGGAACGAGACTAGAATGTCTATACAACTTAGTATGAAATAAACATCCAGTTTCCCAGTAATGGCAAAGAGAAGTTCAGTGTCATTATGAACGACAGTCCTTTTCTTTCCCACCCCCGACCCACTCTCGGTAAGTCAAATCCATTTCACAATTTTCACAAATTCAAAGATGTCGAAGTTGTTGATTAGTAAATTTGACGAAACGGCTGATATTTCAGTATTCTGTGGTCGTCGAATAGAACAGTTCTGATTGGTGAATTAGTAATTTTGCTAAAGTACGTACGATCTTTTTCGCTAGTTACTGCTTTTTATGCTAGGATCCAAGAGAGAGAGTGACAACAGAATAATTTTTGTATTTTTTTGCATTACAAAAGATCTGTCAAGCCAAGGAGCCTTGCGCTCGCCCCCTTTGCAACATAATCATAATATAAGAAAAATATCTGTTTGAAAGCAAGAAAATTTATATTTGTTTTCCACTGACAAAATTCTCATTAAATGACAAAAACAGTTATTATATTTGGCAAGATTAGTTTAAGATCACACTGTATTTCAAAAACCAATTAATTTAATACGGGTAAGTCAAATCCATTTCACAATTTGCACAACACCGTCTCTCATTCAGTGAGGGTTTTAAACGAGACTAAAATATCTATTTAATTTAGTATGAAATAGACACCCAGTTTCCCAGTTATGGCAAACAGCAGTTTAACCACAGTCCTCGACCCCCTCTCAGTAAGTCAAATCTATTTCACGAAGTCCAAGATGTGGAAGTTGTTGATTAGCAAATTTGATGAAACGGCTGATATTTCAGTCTTTTGTGGTCGTCTAATAGAACAGTTCTAGGTGTTTCCAAGTTAAAATGCTTTTTTTTACTATTAGAAAAATATGTTTGAAAGCAAGGAAATCTATATTTGCTTTCCACCGACAAAATTCTCATTAAATGACAAAAAACAGTTATTACATTAGGCAAGATTAGTTTAAGACCACACTGTATTTCAAGAACTAATTAATTTAATGCCGATTATTAGAATCCCTGATGTTTTATCCACAGAAAAAGAATCAACAAATTTCCACACAAAATCGCAATTCAATTTAATCGTAGAACGTTAATGATCATATAGCATAACATTTCTTCTTCAAAAGTGGGAATTAATATGATTTTTTCATAAAATTCCCTTTCTTATAATTCCTTTATGATGAATTAATCTACTTTTCTGAAAGAGTAGTGATAATCAACAATTCGAATCAGTGAGCCAATAAATTAATCAATATATATTCTTTTACCGTACAGTATAATGTGAAGCTTTAAAATAATATAATTTTCTTGTTTATTTAAACCAAGTTCTTTCTCCAGCAACAACAATATATATTAATATGATCGTTTGTAAAAGAGAAATTAACAAAATAATGTAATTTTCTCAAAACTGTGAAACCTTATTTTTTCCTGAAAAAGCAACACATGAAATAGAAATATAATGCATTTCTTGTGTAAATTTGGCGAATTCCCAAAGGATCGTCGGTAGAATACGTTGCAACAGTGGTCTGTTGCGACCAAAAAAAACTTAAGGTC
>JAUZSX010048097.1:0-20101 GCA_034780655.1 Idiosepius hallami
GTTTGTTCTGCAAAAGCGCCGTATATTTGGTAGCAAATTTATTCGTATATTCAATTTCTATAAAATTACAATTAAATTCTGTGAGTCTAAAAAGAGTTTTTTTTTTAGTTTCCTTACATTTTCTAGAAATAAAATCTAATCTTTCTTTTTTTTCAATCCTCTGGATCCCTAATTTTGTCACAAGTTGTTAAAAAGCTGATGGGGCTCGTTAACTCGGGAGAGCAGCTTATCTAGGTGAAGGGTAACACTGAATTTAAAAAGCGCGGGTAAGAGCACGTAAAATGGCCACGTGCCAAATTTGGGTTGGTGAATGGTGCTCACCAAGTAAATATAATATCGTTATGTGTCTTCTTTTGCCTTAAGTCGACAGGGCCGATATATCTGTTCTTTAGGGTTTAAAGGGTTAATGATGATTTTAATAATAATGATAATGTCGAAAAAAATCTTGTCATTTGATTGTGGACTGGAGTGGAGAGAGTGGTGTCGGTAAGTCGGTAGGTCGGTGAAAAAAATGACTCACCAAACAACCACCCACCAACAACCACTGACTGTGTTTTTGTGAAGTGTTGGTGGAGAGATATGATTATTATTTGAGTGAATAATTGTTTTATTTAGTTCAAGTTCATCCTACTTGCATTTTTCACATAAACAAAACGAACAAAAAACTCTACAAACAAAAATAAAGTCCATTAAAAAAAAAAAAATAGAAAGAAGAAAAACGCAATCAGTGAACTTCGTACCAAACTTGATTTTATTTTAAATGAAAAAAAAAAAGAAATCCATTTTTCTAAGTGTTGGCTGTATTTTGAAAAAAAAAATCAGTTTTTTAAAAGTTTCTTTTAGGGCCGATATCGGCCTTAGAAATTTGAGGCAAAAAAGACATACGGGCGGATATTTTGACCCTAATATGGTCTTTTAATTGAGTGACTCCGAGTGGAGTGACTCGTTCGTAGTTTTGCAAAGTCAGAGTCCAAAGGTAGAGGTTAAAATATCTCAGTGTGTGTTTTCTTTTGCTTTAGATTGCCAGGGCCGATATATCGGTTTTTTAGGAGTTTAAAAAGGGTTAAATTAATTTAACTAAATAGAAAGAAAAGGAAACAACAACACTCAACAGTACAATTACAGACACAATATTAACGGTTTACCGACTTCCCATCATTACTCGACGATTCATCAATCCATCATCACTAGACTTTTTATCACTTGACACTTATCATCACTAGTCATCGATAACTTTATCACCAAAAAGAAAAAAAATACATTTATTCATGTTAAGGATATGTTTTTAATAGTTTAAATTTTAGTCCCTTAGGGGTTATTTTTGCGAGAGATTAAAATCTAGTGAATAATCCACTTTTTTAAACTTTAAAAATAAACAGTAAAAAATTTTTTTTTATTTATCTAATATTTTTATACTTAAAAATCAATAAAAATTTTCTCCAAATAGTTTCATTTTATTTTAACTTAAATTTTTTTAAAAAAGTCAACGTGATGAAAAAAAAAGACGTGATATTGAAAGGCTCGGAAGTGATGAAATTGATGAATGGACAGTGATTAAAAGACCGTTTTACCAATTTTAACATAAATGAAACATTGAAACAAAAAATACCCTTTAGTTTAATTATTGTTTATATTACTTGTATTATTATGATGATTACTACTACTCCTATTATTAGTTATTATCATTAGATGCAAAAAGTCAATCCAAATAATTATTTGTTTTGGTATTATTTTTTTTTTATTTTTATTTTTTTTTGCAATGCAAAAGATCTCTGAAGCCAAGGAAGGAGGCCCTGACTCTGGCTACCCCGAACGCAATTGCGGGGTCTGCGGGGGGCTCTAAGCGCGGGCACGGCCCTGCTAGTGAGTGGTGGTATTGGTGTGGTGTGACTGTCCGTGCGGGTGCTGTTGGTGTTGTGTGTTATTTAGAAGATGAAAATTTATTTTGATTTTATTATTATTATTATTTTGTTTTTCAACTAAAAAGAATCTGATTTGCACTTAATACAAAAAAGTTCCCTCTTTTTAAAAGTACAATAAGCGATTGATCGACTCAAAACAGAGACCTTTTAAATGAAAGTCTCATGCATGCTCTCCTTTGAACCCTGTCCCAATCCCACTGTTGCCCGAATGGCTCTTCTCCCTCCTCCTCGTGTGTGGGTCGTTGTCTTGTCACCCCGCACCCCGTCCAGTAGCGCGCGCATCTCGGCGTCCCATGTCTATTCATCCTACAACTTTCATTGACCAACTCCCACAACTTATATACCACTTATATACAGTTTTTTTTTGTCACCCTAAAGACTTGGTACTCTAAATACCAGAAGACTACTACTAGTGGCCCTTAGTGTCTGTGGGTGCCGGCCTGGTTGGTGTATCCACCAGTCAGTACCCCTGGTGCTGCTGTTGTTGCACTGTAGTCAGTGGTTGTTGTTTGTGGTGACTGGTGGGTGCACGCTCACACATGGCATGTTCGAGCTCTAGCTCAAGCTCGACCAGAACAAATAAAAATAATAATAATAATAATAATAAAGGACTTCGGGGAAGAAGCGGTAAAGAACTAGAGTTTGATCAGCTTCTTGTAGCCACATGGTCTCAAGTTTTTGTTGTTTTTGTCTTTCTTCAATAAAGTCATTTTTAAAATGTTGTAAACTTATCAAAATCTGAATTAATTATTTAAAATGACAGCAAATAATTACACAATGTTATACTGCTTATCAGGTACCGCCGCCCGCAAGTATTGGTTCGCAAAGTGTAACTAAAGAATAAATAAAATAAATACTCATTTAATAATAATAATAATAATAATAAATTCATTCATTCAATCATCGCCAACACAAAGAACAATTAAATGTCCGTCCCACTCCCAAGTTACTTTCGTTCATTGTTTTGTGTTCTAATTTAGATAAATTTTACTTTAGACTAAAAAGAAAATTAAAATAATTTTCATCTTCCAAACACCAAATAACCAGCCTATATCACCAGTAGGGAGGGCTCTGTGCTTAGGGCCCCTACAGACCCCCAAAATAGCGTCGGGGGTAGACTTCTCGGCTTCACTCATCTTTTGCATTGCAAATAAGTTTATCACAATAAATAATTATTTGGATTGACTAGAAAATAATCATTATCACACTTTCAAACTTATATGTTGAAATGTAAATTAAATTAGGCTAATTCATTTCTGTCTGAATCTTTTTTTCTCACCGTACTGTCTCTCAGGGTGCTCACACTCCTTAGGGGTGCACAAGGTAGCATTTCAGGGGGTGCGAGATTGCTTTTCAACTTTTTTTATTAAGAGTACTGCCTACTGCCAATAAATCATTACATGTAAAGGGCGCAAGAAAGAACCCATTGAAATATTTTAGGGCGTTATCAAAAGGTTGGGAACCCCGGAACCACTATGCTAATCAAAGCCGGGAAAGCCCCAGTATGCCGAGGGGTGCCAAGTTGCCGTTTTTTAGGGTAAAGGAAAGGGGTCACAAGGCTTATTCCGCATCGGTGTCGCTATGAGACTAAGAAGCACGGCGGAGTGAGTAGTGGCAGTGGCACTGCTAGATGGAAAATAGCAGACAGCTAAAGGAGCAGTTTAGTTACAGCCTAGGCTAAAAAGACCACAAACAAAATTATAATAGTAAATAAATCAACGAAATAAAAAATAAAATGTTTGGGAGTAGTCTGGTCCTGTTCACTGGTGGGGATGGGCACTCTTTACTTCAGTATTATTGATTCCATTCATTCTTACAATGAATGAATGAAAAACTAACAAAAAAAAGTTTTTCTAAGTTAAAAAAAAAGTTTTTAAACACTAGATTATTCAGCCGGGGAACCGGGAAGCCCAGTTAGTTCGTCGCAGAAAAAGGTGAGATAAACGCGCTATACAATTTACAATAGAAAATTAAGTTTTTAAATCAATTAAGTAAAAAAAAAAATCAAAATGTATTTACTTACCTCGTAAACTTTCAGTCATTGAGATTGTCATTAAAGGTAAAATCAATAATAATTTCGTAAAAAATGTGTTCCAAGTAAGTAAATTCCTCGACCGGGAATAAAAGTGAGTCTCAAACATCGCGATTTTAAGTTTTATTTTTTTTTTAAATGATGTTCTTTTCTTTTCTTTTTTAAATCTTAGCTGAGAAAAAAAATTTAAAAATAAAAAAACAAAATGAGAGAGCCAAATGAAAACGAACCAAAAATTTTAAAATTAAAGATTCAATTAAAAAGTTTTAAAACTCGCTCTCTCTCCCTGCTTTGTTAATAATTTCTTAATAAGAAATTAAAAGTTTTTTTCTTCATGTTGCTGTCTGTTGTGTGAAAACCTTAAAAAAAAATTCAACTTTTGAAAAATTAAAAAGTTGGAAGTTAAAGTTTTAAGTCAAAGTGCAAACAACCACGACGCACAACTCTTTAAGGTGAACTTCTTTTTCTTTCTTTCCTTCTTTCTTTCTCTTTTTATAGACATCCAACTTTCTTTTTTTCTTCTTATGGTTGTTTACGGCAAAAAATTAATTAAAGCAAAAAAAAAGCACTGAGCGCTCATTCATATAATATTGTTTGAATATCTTACAGAAAAGTAAATTCATTAGTAAATTTTTCTTTGTCTTTCTTTCTTTCCAAGAACATAGAGAAAACTGAAAATATAGTCTAAAAATGCACACTTGCCATTTCGATTTAAAAAAAAAACAACCCTAAGCGAAGCCTGTCTAAGGACTAAACTAAAAACTACTTTAATTATCGCACTTGTCTCTCCCCCCCCTCCTGTTTTGATGACGTCACGCTTTTGACCTCACGACCTCAAAGCGGAACCGGAAGTTAGCAACCATTCTCTACTTTCAACAACTTTCATCATGGTGAGTGATTTTTTGCTAATTATTTTTTTTTCCTCACGGATTTAATTTCAAAAATACAACCCTAAAAACATAAATATAAGAAATAAACCTCTTTTTTTTAATTAATTGAAAGATTTTTCTTTTTAAATGGCCGAATATTTTGGATTTATCATCTTTTTATTTGCGTACATCCTTGGTAAACAAGTACAACTCGTTATTTTTGCTGATTCATTTGTTCAAAAACTGATGAAATAAAAATAGTGCTTTTAAAATTATTTTTTCCCTCGTTCTGAATATAAATGAGAATAAAATCTAAGATTTATCCACATCTTTAAAGTATTCAACCTATAGTCGTCTTTTTTTAAACCTTGATTTACATTTCTACATTTACAAACCGACTCTGTCTCCTCAGTGTCTTCTTCTTTCTTCATCTTTGTTAAATTTAGAATATTTCAACCAGTTTAAATTTTAACATTCTTCAGGTTTTCTATTCTTTGTCGGAACCTAAACTGCAGTCTGATGTATTTTGTGTTGTTAAAATAAACTAATTAGACTTTTAATCATGAAAGACATTTGACATCACATAAAACATTGTTGGTGTGTACTTACTTGCACTTACAAGAAGCACAATTGTGTTTTGTGCACGAACACGCACAGAAAACTTGCAGAAAAACCAAAATATAAACTTGCCTAAATTTAGTAAATTTAACAAATACAGTAATAAGGATTAACTCCTAATAAATATTACAAATTATCAAGTCTCATTTTAAGGAATCAAACTATTTCGATTTTTATATCATGTTTTTCCGTATCCCCACACTAAAATACATTAATTATATTTATATTAATTCTATATTTAAATTTTAAATTTAATTTACAATAGTAAATAAAACAAAAAACATTTCTAATCTCTTTACGATTTAAATTAATTTTCTAAGCGGTGTAACATAAAAAGTGACTCCATTAAAAAAAATGTTGCTTCTTTGGTCTTAAGAACAAAAATTATTTTTCATTCTTAAATATAAAATTGATTTTGAAAAATTATATACAATTTAATGTTGCACAAATTGTTTTTTTGAAGGTAGAAACATTAAAACAATTATTTATTTTTATTACTTTTTACTTGTATTGAACTTTTTTTTTATTAGAGGCAAAATAACAAGTGACACCGCCATACCACGAGGAGGTGACAATGACAAGCATTTTTAGATGTTATTGTTATATTTATGAATGATAAATTAGAAAAACAATTCCCTTATTGGCTATGGACCCTGGGATCGATATGTTCTATATTTTGCAGATAAAGAATTATTCTCCAAATTTCAAAAATAACAATAAATTGTAACGTTTTCGTGAATTCTTAGAACCCTGATTTAGCAAATTAACCATCTAGTCATTCAGATGCGTTTTATTGACGACTATCTTTGAGAGAAAATATCGGTTATTCTTTTTTTTTGCCGTAAGTCATCAAGGCCAATATATCAGCCCTTCAGGGTCGAAAGGGTTTAGCAGATCATTCAGACAAGGCATTAACAAATAATAAGAAAAATTGGATTTAAAATATTGGAAAGGAAAATTAAAATTCTTTTAAATGAAATATGTGACATGTCTGACTATACTTACACAAACATGTTTCATTTAAAAGAATTTTAATTTTACTTTTCAATATTTTAGCACCAAAAATAAATTTAAGTAACCAAAAACATTAACTCCAAATTATTTATTATATGATATATATATATATATATATATATATACATATATATATATATAAATTTTTGATGGTTATCTACTTGGCACTATCAATAAACAAAACTTTAGAAATAAGCAGTGATTTTAAAGCCTTAAATTCCCAACTTCCCACAGTGAATAACTTTTTAATAAGAAAAAAACAGGTAAATTTTATCGACATTTTTGGGTTTATTAAAAAAAAAAATGAAACAAAAATTTGATTTTTTTTTTCTGTTTTCAATTTTTTTATTCTTTGATGAGCGAGCGTAAAGAAATCTGTGACAAAACCCGAAAACAAAAAAATAGGTCTAGGACTAAAACCCCAACTAAAAACCTTAGCCCCTAACTCAAATCTCTAACTTTAACACCAAAGGAACAAAAATTATGATAGTTGATTTTATTTTAACACTTTGTGCATAAAAGAATTTAAAAAAAATGGAATGAAAATCCAATTTCTCTTAGTGTTCCATTTTTTTAAATAACCCCAAAATAGAATGTTGTTGATAAATAACACCAGTTAAATATTTTTTTTTATTAATTTCCAACAAGTTTTGGAAACCTTTCCTAAAACTAATCATCATTTTGTGCTTACACATCAAGTAAAACCTAGTGGTTCCCTGTATCATTTCACTTGAGGCTTAATAGAAAATAAGCACCACACACCAACCTTTAAAAATCTATGAAATATTGAATTATTTGCTTAATTTTTTTTTTTTTTCATCTGAAAATTCTGTATCTATTCAATATTAACAATAAGAAAAAAAAAATATAGGGAAGGGTACGGATTTTGACTCAGCCACCTATTTTTTTTACAAATAACTTAAATTAGTTAATCTCATTGATTTAGTTTTGAAAATTAAAAAAAAAATTCATATTTCCTTAAATTATAACAAAAAATATCTCTAATATTAGTATCGCCCTCATTGCTCAGATATTCGTGCATCAGAAGATAAAAATAATGAAAGCCTTCTGAGGGTTCAATTCCCAATGTGGTCTACATATTTTCACTCTTAATTTTCAGACTGTGACATGATACATACAAATAAATAAACAAATACACATCTGTATTTATTATAAAAGAGATATCAATACACATAGTGTCGATGACTATTATCAATCTTTGACCCCTTATGATTGATAATGGAATATTCCACTTGTCCAAGAAACAATTGTTAGATTTGATATCGTTTATAAACAGATAAATGTTTAATTTCATATGAATTTGGAATTATTTTGGGGTTATTCAGTAACCACTTTCGTACAGAAATCAGAGAAAGTTATCTTTTTCTATTAACATGCCAATAGTCATTTCAAGTTAAGACATAGGTTTGAATGTAAAAGGACATAAGTAAGAACCTTCTTGGGGTAGCAGGTTCAATTTTATTTTTAAACAAGAATTTACCCCTGTGGATCAAATGAAGGGTTTGGTTCATGGTTGCCTAAAAACGATTGAATTAATTTCTTGACTCTTAATTGATTTCTTAAGAAAGTCAGAAAGCATATTTCCTGATTTATATAAAAGACAGTCTGTCTTTAAAAAGATTTTTGTTCCCTATGTATATCTACATTTCTTAAACTGCACCATTCAAATTTTTCATGGGCATAAATCAATTATTGAACCAGGTGAGGTGCATACATTTTTGCCTTAAGGTCACTTCCTGCTGATCCTAGACATTTTTAACCTGAAAGTGACCTAAATCTTCTTTTGTTCATCACGAAAATTCACACACTGGTGTAAAACAATAATGGTTAATATGAATGGCCAATTGTGGCATGGTTTGGAAGTTATGGTTGAATCTTTGCCAAAACCTTCCTTCAATTGGGCAACGAAGGTGGAGCAGTAATAAAAGCTTGGATTCTAGAACCATATTACACAAGTTCAAATTTCAGTCAAAACCATTATTCACTTTCAGCTATCTCAGGCAGATAAGGTTTGTTAGCTCAGGAGAGTAACTCCTCTATGTGAAAGGATAACACTGTTTCCAAAAACCAGGATGGATGAGACCCATCAAACCAATGCGAGTAACTCAACTAGGTGATGGGCAACAGTGATTACAAAAGCCCAGGAATATAATGAACTTATAAAACTGGCCTTGAGCCTAACTTGGGTTTGTGCTCACCTAATTGGATATATTCTTCAATTGAAGTATATTTTATCTTGTACCTTATGAATCTGTTTTCCATTAACAATGTGCCTTTTTTCAGTGGACATTTTAGTTGCTCTATCAAAAAAATTGCTTGTAATATTGAGCTACTACATTAAAAGCGGTGAGCGTTTTTTCTCATTTTCCAAGTTACACAGGCTATGCTCCTTGTGTTATTTATTTATTTATGTGACAATGAAGATAAACATTTGAGAATTTATATTTTGTGCTAAAAAAATCTTCTTATTTAATATTCCCAGCTAAAATGAATTTCTATGTTCTAGTGTTTCTATGTAATTAAATATGTTTAATAAACCAACTCTACTTTCCCATTCATCGAGACAAGATTCCTGAAAACAATTGACTTAATAATTAATCCTTAAATTTAATTATCAAACTCATTAATAATTGATCATCACTAGGAAAAAGAAAACAAGAAAAAACTAGAACAGAGACTTTTTTTTTTTTTTTTTAAAGCCTCCAAGCTATTGGCCTTGTCTCTTGCTGATTAATTTCTAAAGCATAAACATATCAGTGGATTTGGAGCTTGAAACAAAATATACATTTTCTCATGTTAGGCCCATAAGTAAATAAATAAAAAGTAAGCCATCAATAAAAAGTCTTTTGAATGCTGATTCCTGGAATCTAGATTGTGGTCGCTATGTAAATAGGTTGTGTTAAAAAGATTCTTAAAAAGCTCAAACCAAGTTAAATGTTAGTAAAAAATCCCCTCAAACCCTGCCTTCACCCCTATTTATCTTTCAACTGATATCTTTCCCTAAATTCTCCACCTTGTTTATTTTACTCTTCTAAACATAGACTTTTCAACATTTCTAAACAAGCATCCCATCTTATAAACCAATTCTAGCCCCATTGCCACCAGGCTGACCCCTACACTTATTTGAGACATGATAGCTGATCTCTAGATATACTGACAGGTGCCTGTTGGTGCCAGCCGTCTTAGACCAGCAAATGGAAAGAACACTTTCTTGAAAATTAACTGAAATTATAATAACAGAATCTGAGAAACCGGATTGTTTGCCTACAAAACCTCAATTGTTTATACAATAAAATCTAAATTTCAATTTGGTCTCTGGTAAGAAAGAATCAAATTCTTTATTTATAACTGCATCAAAATAGTTCAAAGTTACAATTAGACACTTAGCTTATTTGGAATGGGTTATTTTGTTTCATGGCATATCATTTTATTTAATCATACAAGAGTCGTTCCAAAAGTAATGCCACCTGTTTTAAAAGTTATTTCTCAAAAGTTAAAGAGCTACGAAGGCGAGAGTGGTACCATTGAAACAAGTGATCTTTTGTTCTCCAGAATTTATTTTTTTGCATTATCCCTGCCATTCCTAAGTTGAGTTTTGCCAGCAATGAATTGGAGCAGTCTATTTTCGAGTTAGGGGTACACTTTGACACTCGCATCTCTGTCACCACTCTGAAATAGACATATCCATCTCTTAATTTTGCTGGCATCAACTGCATCAGCTTCTTAAACATTTAACAGGTGCTAGTTAATGTGGATTAGTTCATTTTTTTCTGAATGGAAGAATTCAATGATGCATATCTGCTTTTGACTCGCATCCATGTGTTGCTTCCTTAGAGCCTCATGCTGTCAATATTTGTAACAGAGTCAGGAAACTTTCAGGTCATGAATACATGAATTTAGCCATCATAACAATACTAGGAATTTCCTCTAATCAATTCATGAAAAATCTTTTAAAAAATGGGAGGCATTACTTTTAGAATTACTTATAGAATAACCTGTATATAAAATTTGATGTTCATTTTTTTCAAAGTTTTTTGTATTAAATGACCATAATTAATGATAGAAAATCTAACCTGTATAAACTTATTCTCATTTAGAAATCATGTGACAACGTCTGCCATAATGATATATTGTGTAAATATGATCTTTATATATCATATATATATATTGTGTATATTAGTATGTGTGTATATGCAGCCAAATGGAGTGGGGCCTCATTAAGGTACTTAACATAATCATGGATTTCTTCAGTGGCAGCCCTTGCACCTGTTCTCTCTCTCAGACTTACTGGCATGTCTTTTCCTCTGATGCAGGGAGAGGTCAGAGGAGAGAAGCATTTAGTCCAAGCAAGGTTTACAGTCCTGGCAGAGATATGAGCTTTGACTCATTTTTTTGCGTTAGCTTACAAACGCTGTGCTCATTGCCCGTGCCAGTATCGTCTTGTGTGATCGGACCTGAGATATCGCCACTCTTACAGGATTGTCCGCATTGGAGGGGGGCACATCACCAGCAGCACTGGTTACACAATGTCCAGGCCTAGTGAGCCATCATTAGTCATAAGATGTCATAGTTGATTTGATGAATGTATAAAATAGAAACTGATAACCAAATCCTGTCAAACCATACCCATACTAATCAATATTAAAACCTAAACTATCATCATTTATAAATATAGCAATTGCTCTCTGGCTATACATTTATGTGTATGTGTGTATGCTAACAAAAAAACCTTCCATTCACACTTAAAATCTCTGATTCTAATGCTTTAACAATACTGGTACTAATTTTAACTCAATACAAAATTTAATCTATTTTAGTAAAGCTAAGAATTTAAAATAAATCAAGGATTCTGACTTATTGGACCCATGTGTCAAAATCTGTTATCTGTATGCCTCATGTCTGGTTATGCTATCTGGCCTCATCTTGTCTCTTAATTCCTCATTTTTAGATGCCATCTCAAGGATAGGCTGACTCCTCCTGTGAGGTGGTCACTTGACTTAAAAGACCTCTATTTAGTTTAACCTTTACCCTTTCCTTAGCCCTGACCAAATTAATCTTATTTGATGTGTCACATTCCGTATAAACAGCAGTAAAAAACTTAACTGATTGCTAAACTAAAAACAGCACAGTTTTCCTGACTTTTCTGTTTCTGCCTCATTTATTTAGATCAAATATCTAGAAATACTGCCCCTCACACACACAGACTGGGCTTGACTATGTGTTTGTTTATTTTTCTTTCTCTGTCCCTCTTTAAGGTTTCTCTTTTTTTTTTAACAGTAACCCTTCTCCCTAAACTATCCACTCACACACTGTCTTGTCAATCAGCTCTTTGCAACTGATTGAAAGCATTGGACTTGATAAGAATGTTTATGTGTTAAGTTTACTTTTCTTGAATTCTTCTTTTTAAATTCAACTCTTTTTTTTGTTTTCTTTCTCTCTCTTATATTTTATTTCCCTGACTTCTACTTGTGCCATTTCAATTCTTGATCTCTGTTTCAATCCTATCTCTCTCTTCTTTCTTCTTTAGACAGACTTACATTTAAGATAACTCATAAGTTGTTTATCAATCAAATTAAAAAGAAAGATTATCAGAAAGTAGTGTAGAGAGTTTGGCAATTGAAAGCCAATATATTTTTTTTCAATCTGTAAAGTTATCAGAATATCATGTTTGAAAGCCACTATTTGGATTTAAAAAAATACACTTTTTATTATAAAGATTTTAAAACTAGTTACTGAATATAGATTCATATAAATTGTGAGCCAAAAAGTCTATATCAGTGGTTCCCAAAATTTCATATACTTGGGCCCAGTAAATAGTAGATTTAATGGGTGTAAGTGAAGCCAGCAGACTGGTAACGGCTGGGGATCTGGGGCCTGCTTAAGGGTCTCAGAAAATTTTGCGGGGAAACACTTTTGGTGCATTTTATAAGCATATTTATGGCTTGATATTGCTAATATTTTTAATGAAAATATTTAAGAACAACGCATTTTGTCAACAAATTTATTAACTTTTATTGTGACTATGTTCCCGGCTTACCATCAAGAAAACCCTTACGGACTGGCGCCGGTCCGTGGACCACAGGTTGGGGATCACTGGTCTATATTATTCTAAATTTTATATTTGTGCAACCTTCACTTAGGAGGACAAATAAAAAGAGACAGAAAAATGCAAATACACCTTTAAACATCATACTATTTTCACTAAGTGTAGATGTTGCACAATTGTATGAATTTGATACAAACAACATAATCTTTGACAAAACTGTTAATTAACTTATATTACAAAAAATAAGTTATTTCATTCCTATTTTATTCAATACCCGATGACTGCTCTTTCATATTAAATACCACTTAACTGGTCTTAATTATATATAATTTTTTTTTGTGTTTTTTTTCTCATTCTAAATTCTTATTAGAAATAGGCATTAATTTACATTTCTTTTCTTTAAATTCTGTCAATGGCTTGATCATATTTCTTTATTTCTTTTTAAGTTTAGAAAACTTATTAACTTTATTGAATTAATGTGATTATTTTGTATATTTATTATGCAGACTATGGTTGTCATTTTAGTTTTTGTAAAATTTACCACATTAGAAGGTTATTATAAGCCAAGATATGAGCTGCTTCTATAAAACGTCTCCTAATTCCATGTTCTTCATGGTCCAGTATTCTAATTTCCTCTTCTTTTCAAGAGGCAAATCATTCCCTTTCTCTTTCCTGATGTGGTCAGGTGTTCTTGATTTATAAACTAGTTGAAACATAGTAAATTTAACTAATATGAAGATGAAGACCATAGTTTGCATAATCAGTATACAAAGTTTCATGTCTTATCTAAAGAATAGTAAATCTAACAAATGCAAAGATGAGAACCATAGTCTGTATTATATACATATTATTGAACCCTATCTGATGAATAGTAAATTTAACAAATATAAAGATGAAAACTATATTTTGCATAATCAATCTACAAATTATCATATCTCAAAGATTCTGAAAAACAAATTATTTATTAGTAAATTCTATTTGAATGTTTCCTTACTTTATTTATCCTGAAACAGTATGTTGTGTTAAATGAAATCATGCATGATAATTAGAACCCAGAAATGTTCTCCTAAGAGCTGATAAAAATTTCAAGTAAGATAATTTTGGGATCAAAAGTGCATCAGCAGATATTTCTTACAACTGATGCCAGCTGTGTTTAGCAAAATCTAAAAGGTGTTTTGTTTCGATACTTCTAGGATTATATCTTTTCCTGATATCTACCCCTAGAAAATTAAAAATACCTTCAAGCTGAAATACTTCTTCTTTTCCTTCTTCTTTAAATATTCTGGCAACAACTGGAAAAAGTTGCAAACCAAAAAACTTATCTCAGGTAACTGAAAAAGTTCTCAACATCATTTTTATTTTAGAAATGATCTTTCTTGTTAGAATTTCTTGGGGCTTTTTAATTAGTATTACTTGAATTATTCAGACTTTTGTTCTCTTCACAACATATTGGCTGATATTTGGCCTTAGGTATTTTCTGATATATGTATTTCAAGTAAGGATCCTTCATGAAACTATAAACTGAATAATTTAATTTATAGAGCTAGATTATTCTCCTTCCATAAAATTAAACTAAATATGGTGTAAATTTGTGTTAATCATTACTTGATACTTTTGTTTGTTATTAGAAATACTTGATTTCAATAAAGAAAAAAAAAGATTTTTCAGAATCCTTGCAATGATGTTTGATATTATGTGAATCTGTTTTTGGACTATTGTCCTCATCCTTCTCATTGTTACATTGACAACATTTTGGCTGAAGAATCCTCTAACCTTCTTAAATGATCAAACTATAGAACCTTTTTGTTGCAGCAATCAAGAACCTTCACAGAATTTCAACCATGACTTTTTATTCAAAGCCCATGGGTAGCCTGGTCTTGTTTTGTTAAACCATGACCAGGTAGGGTGTTCATTAGCTGAAATGTAAAGATAACAATAATAGGAATGAGGATAAAAGTATAAAAAATAATCACCATAAAAGATAGTTTTGGTTTTAAGGCCAAAGATTTTAAGTTTGACATGCGCCTTGTCAATTTTTATACTTGTCATACCCTCAAATTTTAACTTTGTATTCTGTCCTATTGAAATAATATAAATAATGTTCACCAAATTTATTGTAATGTTTTCCTATGACCTTATTAAAGTAATAGAAGTTAAATCCAACTGTAGATAATATACGTGATTATGTTCTACACTTGCAAGTGAGGAGAGCATTGTAATGAATAATAAGGAATAAAAATCCATTTGAGTTGGAACAACTGGAAACAGTTGTTTAAAAAAGAACCTTTTGGTTTGGTTTCCGATACTCATTGATAATATTTTAATAATACCAATGGAAATATCTATCATTTAAATTAATTTACCATTCAATGCATTAAGCTGTGAGCTCAAACGTTTATATAGATTTACATTTTTCATTCAGTGCAGATATTGCACATTTATGAGCATCTAATATATTAACTATTACAATTGTTGACCAATGTACTTTTTATTCTCTTTAACAATCCTTACTGCATTAATGATGGTTTTATTAAAGATTATGTTAAAATCATATTTGCACAAATGTGCTACATCTGCACTCAGGGAAAAATAGTATGGTTTTCTCATTTCATTTAATTGTTAATTCATAAGTTCATTGTTCCAAATTGGCATTTGTTGACTTTTTTTTTCTTCCAAGCTAAGTATAGATCAGATCACAGAATGAAATATTTAGTATGATATAGACCTTTGGACCCACCCATCTGCATAAATTTGATTTACCTTCAAACTTCAAATTATATCATATTTTCCCATTTTATATCTGCATAAGAACATAAAAAGGTCTTTGTTTACTTTTTTGTACTTTATTCCAGAAAGCCAACGAATCTAACCTAGTTTTATGAAATTCAATTTGGTCCAAACATGCATACCAAACATTCTCAAGATACTTGCTGCTGCTGTTTTCTATCACAATGCCATCTAGTGTAGAGCTGTTTTACTTACTTTCACTGCTTTTACTTCTTCTAAACTTTCTCTTTTACTTACAAGTCTTTAACTTTGAAGATAAATCAGAAAAAATCTACCCTTTTTTTTCTACTTCTGACCACTTATCAATTCCCTGCATTTTATTAAATGAAAATAAGAAAAATTCTTCTTAGTGGCTTATGATATCTTTTAATAGAAAACAACTTATATAGTGATTTTGCAAAGGATTTTTTTTATTTTTATTTCTTAAGGAAATTGTTTAAAACATTATTTCTTGTCATCATAAATCTATGTAAACTAGGCCAAAGCGTAGTATAGAAACATCAAAAAACTATCAAGATGAGGACAAAAGTCTGAATAATAAGTTAATTCCTAAAGTTTCTATACCCCACCAGAATACAAAAATGCTTATCCACTTTCTAGAGCATTAAAAAATGTACAAGAATTTAAATAGTACTTAAAAAAATGGAATGAAAAAAAATTATTTCGTTTAAAATAATTCAATAACATTTGATACATAACTATGGATCAACTTAAATCAATTGTAAATATTTGATATGAAGTATAAAAATGATTGTTTGGTTTGTTTTTGGCTTTTCCAGTGTGTTTGTTTAGTCTTGGTCTTACTTAGGATCAACAAAGCCTTGTTTGATAGTTTCTCATTATTGGTGAGATTTAATTTAAGGTTAAATTTCTATTTTCTTTTAGAAAATTGTTTTTTTCCCCTAAAATAGTCCCTTTTTTTTCCTCCATTTCTTTCATTTTGAAAGCACCTACTCCCCTGCACTCCCTTTCTCACATCCAAATAAGTACTGAAAGATTTTGTTATTTTTATCCTTAAAAGTTTCTTCTACTATTTTTCTTTCTCTTTTCCCATCTCTCCCTCTAAGGCTCCTCTGAATATGGGCTTACTGATCAGGGCAAGATATCAGATCCATGTTCCTGATCTGTCACTTTAAATAGACTCACCCACAAGGACCCACCACTCCTGTCAACTGTAAACTCTTTCTCATTTCATTTAATAGTTAATTCTTAAACTCATGGCTCCAAACCTTAACCCAACAACCACAGAAACATTTTATATCCTCCCTGCTGTGTGTCTGGTGTTCATAAAATATACATGTGATATAAATCTTTATTAATTAATTAAAAACAGCCAAATTCTTGGAATTTCACCTCGATTTATGGAATTTTTCCGATTATTTTTCTCTTATATTATTTCTTTTCCATTTTTAATTTTAGAAATATTAGATTATTATTTTATTATATATATATATCATATAGATATATTTATCATGTTATAGAAGCAAAAGTGATTCCCTGCTTATACCTGTTTTTTGCTTAAAAAGTCCAAGAAATGCTGATAATTGATGTCTAACTTGTATATGATTATTTTTTTAATAATTTTTATCTTTTATCATACCAAAAAAAGAAAAATTAGATGAACATGAGTTTATTTATGTTTGCTAAATTCTCTGGCTAAAAATGTAACTTTTTACTAATTTTTAAACCAATACAAAAATGTCTACAAAAATATACATTGCTTTTTCATGTTCCTGTGGAGATTCAGTGTGCAAGTGAAACCTTAGAGAGGAAGGCCCTGAAGTGGTGCACATTCTCTCCTGATCACACCAAGATTTATATAGTTGAACTTTTACGAGTTGGATTTCTTAAAGACTATCATAGAAACATTATACTTATAGGATAAGAGAAATTTTGAAAAGCTACCTTTTTGGTAAGTTTGAATTACTTTTACAGTAATTTCCTTCTAGCTTACTGTGTCGATAGTGATTGAAGGATCTGGGAAATTCCATGAAATCATTTAATATAAAAACATTCAAAAAGCCTAGGCAGCAGGTAAAAAAAAGAATTATTCCTAATTAGAAAATCATAACTGAGCAGCAGGATGGTGTAAATACTGGAAATGACTCCCCTGTGTGGCTGAGAGAGCTAGAAATGAACTTTTCTTAACAGTTGAAGAAAGATTGATGCAGTGCTAAGTTGCTTTGAAAGACACATCCCAAAAACTCTGATTATATTATATTAGACTCACATTTATTGTTAGATACACAACATCATATTATAAATAAACTCTTCGTTTCCCCTTGGGGTAACAGCTAAGGTTGGCTGGAAATAAATATTTTGAATAATATTTGTGTTAGAATAACAAGGGTTTTTTTTTTTTTTTTTACCTTTGGACCCTAAGAGGCCGATATATCCACCCTGACGACAAGACAAAAGAAGTCATAACAATATTTTGGCTTTAATATGTTCCTCAAATAGAATGACTTTGAGTGACTATTCGGTAATTCTGATAAGTTGGGATTCATAGGGTTAATATAAAAAACATCAAATTATTGTGAATAAATACAAGCTTTAGTTTTTCTCCTCTCCATCCCCCCACTTAGTTTTTAAATTGAATTTTTTTAAGTTTATATTTTCATAATGATTTTACTGTTTTATTGCTACAAAATATGAAGGTTGTTCTAAAAGTAATAACTCCTAAATTTTAACTTTTATCTGAAAGATTTGAAGTGCTATGAAGATGAGAATGGTACAATCAAAACTGTCAACCCTGAATGTATTTTAAAATTTAATCTTAATGCTGGTGATACTTTTGTCTGTTATTGAAGAGTGCTGGTTTCTTTGACCTGGAAATGAAAAAACATTTGTAGGAAGTTGTGTTAGTGATAAGATAAAAGTTTTCTTGTTTTAAACTTGATTAGGCAAAATTATTGGCTGAAAATTATTGTCATTATTTGTTGTCAATCTTTTCTTTTTTAATAATGTTAGACTAAAATTCAATTCATTATCAAAAACATATTTTAATCTTAAACAGCTGCCATTAAATTTGGATATCCATCTGAAGTTTGGATTTCTTTTAACACTTGTTAGTAATATCTTATTAAATAATAATATATTATAATTACAATTCAAATATTAAATCTATGAAGAGTAAAAGTTTACTTTTGTAAAAAAAACAAAACAATTTCAAATTTAGTTCAATCAAGGGTCATCAAATAATATACACAAAGATAAGTTTGTTTTCTGGTTGTCTTCATCTTTTAAATATAAATTGAATTTTCCAAATCATGAGGAATATACCCTTAGCATTAGGCCAGAAATATTGCAGCATAATATTTGTCATTATACAATTAATTCAAAATCAAGATGCATTAAAAATCTTGTTAGATATTTGCTCTGTTCCTTTCTTTCTCTCTCTCTCTCTCAGCATTCTTGTTTTATTTACACTTTATCTTATTTAAATGTAAATTAATAAGTAAATATTTAAGAAATAAAATAACACTACTAGTCCACTATATTTAATTTTATTTTTAAATATAACTTATATTGATTAAATACTGATACAAATTTCCTGAATAAAACTTTAAATAATTTGAAAGCCAATCAATAATAAAAAAAAAAAAAATGCACTATAATTATTTTTTTCAAAATTTAAATGGAAATTTAAACAGACAGACAGAATGCACATGCTCAACCAAGTGAGGAAAACAGAAATAAGTTCTAATAGACTAAATCAACTTTTTGGTACCCCGATATTTAATGAGGGGGACCTATGTTTTGAGGTATGTTCGTTCGTTCGCGTTTTTCTCTGCAACCATCCGTTCAATTTTTCTGAAATTTTGCATGAAGTTGTAACTTCGGTCAGGTTAGAATGTGACATTCTCCGATTTTTTAAATAAAATCTCGTTAGATTGGAGGTAAAAATGCCCCAAAACAGCCAAAAATAACCTTTTCCGGCCTCTAACTTTTGATCCATCCGCTCATTTTTTCTGAAACTTGGCTAAAATGTGGAGAGTATTATTCATTTCACAAATTGAATTGTGTTTACCCCGGGAAAAACCTGTTTTGCGTCCCTCGGGGACTTTTAGAGCTCGGGGTACCACGCACGCGCGGCTTGTTACTATTATTTTTATTACTATTATTATTATGCATGTGTAATTGTTTGTTTATCAAGACAACGAAAGTCCATCTAGCTGTACTGTTTTGGCTCTGGTCTGTTTTATATATGTGTATATAATTTATGTATACTACATTTACTTGAGCACCAACCCAAGTTTGGTACAAGGCCATTTTACATTCTGTGTTATCCTTCACCTAGACGAGAGGCTCTTCCGAGTTAACGAAAGGCAGCTAAAGGTGAATGCAATGATTTTGAATGGGATTTGAACTTGCATACGACGATTGCAGAGCCGGGGCTTTTACCAATGCTCCAACATCGCTTCCCAATATAATATGACATTTACTTAGTGAGCAACTAGCCAAGTTTGGCACAAGGCCGTTTTTACGTGCTGTTACCCTTCACTTAGATGAGCTGCTCTCCCGAGTTAACGAGCCCCATCTGCCCGAGGCTGCTATAGTAAAAGTTATGGTTTCGATTGGGATTTGAACTCGTGTAATACGATCTCAGAGCCCGAGCTTTTACCTAAAGCTGCCTAAATATAATATAATATATTATATTATAATATAATAATATAATACATGTATATACTATATTACTTGTCCGAGCATAAACCCAACTTGGGACAAGGTAATTTTTACGGGGCCGTTATATTTCTGGGCTTTTGTAATCAGTGTCGCACTTAACCTATAT
>JAUZSX010048316.1:0-20094 GCA_034780655.1 Idiosepius hallami
TTTAATTATTTTATAGACAATGTTATTTGTATTCTGTTCTCCTATTGACTGGCATTGGATTCTTCCAGTATAAAATGGATTCTTCCAATATGAACGAACATACACAATATAGTTAAGAAGAAGAAGAAAGGAAGAAAATACAATCTCAGTAGAACAAAAACTTATTTTAATTCAATAAATTTGAAAAAGAAAAAAAAAAACTTTCAAATTTCTTAAAATTGATTTTCAGGATTTGACAGAAAGTCTGATCTCCGACACGGCTTTAAAACTAAAGCTTGAAGGTGCAACGTGCAGCCTTTTTCATCAATTGGATGTCCACGTGATTCCTTCTGTTTATCAACTTTGGAAAAAGTAATCACATTTGTTTATTCTTTACAAAAATCTTTTTAAAAAATTGGAAACAAAAATTGTAGAAATATTTTGAAATAGAAATAAAGATGAGAACAATAGTCAGAATAAATTTATCTCAACTTAAAATGAATGAAAAACCATTTATTGAATAAATCATTAAAAAAAATCTTCAAAATAAAAAAAATCTTTTTTTAATTTAAAAATAAATAAAAATGAGAAAATTAGTTTAAATATTAGGAATTGATAAATTGGGCAGCAAAGGTGAAGCAATGGTAAAAGCCCTGTCTCTGGAATTGTATTACACGAGTTCAAATCCCAGTCAAAACTATTACATTCACTTTAGCTGTCTGAGGCAGATGGGGGTCTTTAACCTGAGAGAGCAACTCATCTAGGTGAAAGGTAACACTGAATTAAAAAAGCCCAGTCATATAGAGCATGTAATAATGGCCTTGTGCCTTACTTGTTTTGGTGCTCTACCAAGAAATATGATATCAGGAATTGAAGCTTAATTTTATCAAAAGAAGTGAGACTAACCAGAGCCAGAATAGGACACATCTATATTATACATTATCTAAAAAAAATGAAGAAGCCCCAACGTCTATTGCAAGTGAAGAACCTCCCTTTTTCAATAAAAACCTTTACTAATCAAATGCAATGACTTCAGATTTGATCAAAACATTTCCAATCAAAAGAACTAAAAGATTTATTCAACAACAAAAACAAAAATCTTACAACTCTTCAATCAAAACAAAAGACAAATATTTCAACTTTTTCCTCTTCTAAAAAAAAAACTAGTTTAAATCCCAAATCATTGCTTTTGCTTTCACCTATCTCTGGCAGATGAGCTTTGTTAACTTGGGAGAGTAACTCATCTAGTTCTAAGGATAACACTGCTTTCAAAACCCACAAAACTGTCATATATAGAATATAATTTAGAACCTGTAAGACAAGTTGCAACTTTCGGCCTATTTAAAAGAGATGGGCCGTTGTGTCGTTAATGCCCGGGCCAATTTCAAGTTCCAGTCCATCCCTGGTTGACAGCAATGTTTTCTAATTTCAGAATGGGAATCGAGTACATCAATTGTGGAGGACGAAGCAAATTCCTGGCTGCCTTGGGAATCGACAAAGATGCGTTTGAGAAGAAAATGGCGTTAGCCAAGAAAAAAAGGAAAATATTGATGCCAGGAAAAGCAGAAAAAGTCTTTCGAGGATTTAGGGATCGGAAAAAAATTCTGGAAAGACAAGCTCTTATGTTTTCATCTTCTTTACAAGCACTTATTGATGATGGTAAGAAAAAAAAAATCATTTCTGTCTTTAAAATTAGGAGTATGACCTCTATCCTTTCTTGTAGGTCTTCTCCCTTCCTTCCCTAAAATTTGGGGTATATATATATATATATATGGCCTTGTGGCTAAGTTGGGTTGGTGCTCGACCAAGTAGATATTATATATCAATGTTATAGAAAGGATTGAAAATATAATGGGGCCACACATCAGTGAGGTGGGCCGGTGTGCAAATAAAACGGTAGAGAAGTAGGCCCCGAAACGGTGCATTCTCTCCTGATGACCCCAAGACTGAAATAGTAGATTAGTTGACCTTTTATGTGTTGGATTCCCAAAGACTGTTGTAGCAGACAAGAAATCTCTCGACGAGATTCAGCAAGACAGAGAGAGAGAGAGAGAGAGAGAGAGAGAGATTCACCCTCTCTAGAAGAAAAGGTAGAGAAATCCTAGTCGACAATTAACGAGTCTAGACACCGACCAAGCTAGCACGTCTCTCGCTGTCTCTACAACAGAACTTACAACACCTATTTAAATTACTTCTAGATTAAGTTAGCAAAAGGGACTTCCTATCAGTTCCCCTTTCACTACACTGTCATAGAAGTATTGTGCCAATAGGATAAGAGAAATTTGAAATGCTACCTTTTTGGTAAGTTTGAATTACTTTTGCAGTAATTTCTTTATGTCATGAGATGTTATAAAATTGCTTTTATTTTTAGGCAAAATTTCTAAATATCAATTTAAATTTTTCTTTACATCAGGGAGGGGCGTTAATGTAAAGGTTTTTGGAAATTGAATTCTTAGAAACTTGTCAATCTTAACTAAATTCATTTCGGGCTAAAAACAAAATATTATATTTGTCCAAAATTTGATCTGAATGTCTATTTAGCAGTTTTGAATTGTGCTCAGCTCTAATTTCCACATGTTAAAGCCTAAAATTGTACTGCAATTTGTTTGACAAGCTTTAAAGGCTAAATGGAGGCAAATGCTTGATTTTGTCATATTTTTTATCAATTCTATATCTAAAAAAAAAAATGGATGCCTCATTCACTGTCCTCACAGAACATGATTGCTTAACTTGTTTTTGTAACTAAATTTATTTCTGATACTTTTCTTAACTACCAACCAAAGAACACCCCACCTTTTTTTAAGCAAAATTTCAGTTTTCTGAATGCTTTGAGGCTTGCATTGTGTTCATTTTGATTTTTATCATTCTAGATTTTGACCCCTTAGCACCTATTTTTCCAGCTCAAAACCAATTAGAAAATGTTACTCAGGTCCAAATCCAATTCTATTGAATCAATTATTCCTCCCCTTTGCAGATGCTTTCTGGAATTACCGCAGACAATTTGCCTACAGCATCGTAGAATGCCTCAGCCCCGATTTGAGAAAACTGATCCAATGCCGAGGAGGCAGTAAACTCGAATATGTCTTGGTTCGATAGACACACACACACACACACACACAATAATAATACGCTTTGCGCATTTGGTAGGTTTTTTTTTTTTTTTTTTTTGCCAAAAGGTTAAAGAAAATCAGTTTGAATTTTAAAAAAATATGATTTTTTTTTATCAAAATATTAATTTACAATTTTAAGATGGGGATAATGTGACAATTTTATTTTTATTTTTTGAATGGATTATTATTTCTACCTAAACCCACAGTGAAAGGGGGGGTGTCTATCAAAAGGGTTGATCTGAAGCTTTTTTTTTTTTATTCTATTAGAAAGAAAAAATCTTTAAAATTAGACTTTCTTCCTTCCTGAAAAGGAAATTAAATCTGAAAATGAATTAACAGCTTTACATTGACAACAAACTGCAAAAAAGAACAAAAATGAATCCAGTTTAAATGTTTTATTTCTTAAATAAAAAGTAGCAGAGATTCATTGAATTTTTGTTACATGGAAAGTCAAACCCAAATTTGCAATTTATACACAAAGCGTTTTTCTAGTTCTAATGAATAATGGTTTTATTTTCAAATAAATGGGCACAGTTGCCTTCATCCACCACCAACAAAAGGGGGAGGGGGGAAAGAGAGAGCTTTTTATTGTCCTTTTAGAAAAAAAAAAAAAATTGATCAAGAATTAAGCATTTTTTTTGTTTTCACCCAATGACAATTAGTAGCAAAGAAATCAAAAAAAGACAAAGAATATTATTTGTTCTACAACAGAATGAAATAAAAAGATACTATGAAATAAGAACTAATATATATATATATATATATATATATATATATATTAGTTTATATTTTCAGGTGCAACTTTAACATGAGATAATATATTGATATAATAGGATAGTAAAATAAATGTTTGTTTCATCTGTTGGATGTGGACAACTGCATTGCTAAGTTTTTGAAGAATGTGAGAAAGAAAAAAAGAAAATCAAATATTAATAATTTCATTTCTATTCCAGAATCTCCAAACTTAAAATCTTTTTAAATTACGTTGTCTTAAGACAAAAACAATCAAAAATCCCAAGGATTATTTTTGCACATTGTTTTGAATTGTGTCCAATACGGCACTGATATCACCATTTTTAGCTTCCAACAAACAAGTCAGCCAGCCACCCTCATTGCTATAACCCATATTCATCATCTGTTCGAGGGCCTCCGTTATTTTGGGGTCTGGGGAGAGAAAAAAAAAACAAACAAATTATAATATTTATATTCAGAGGGAGAGAATTTAAGTTAAGAAATAAAAAAGCATTTCCTGGAGGTAAAGGTTATAAATTTAATGATGGGTGATTTGTTATTTTTTTATCAAATTACCCATCATTAAATTTATAATTTCCACCTGATGACTGTGCAGGCAAGAAACTTACAGTAGCCGACGGCTGTTGACTCAGTGTCTACACTTAACTAATATACATGCTCGATCACTGATATTGAGCACTAACTGTAAATTTAAGCAACCTTACCACATACACACACACACACACATTATATATATATATATATATATATATATTAAAGCCAACTTCTATCAGAAGTAATGAAGCATTTAACTGCATAAAAAAGTTTAAAAATAGTTATGTGGGTCTATCTCTAAAGCCTACTAGGGTGGATGCTTTTAGGAATATTTATGTACAAATTTCCAAGAAAGCAAATATAAGAATCTAAATTTTTAAAATTTGATGCAATTGTTTTTTGTTTTTCTCTCAATTGTAAAACTGGAGAATCCAAGTTTGGAAGATAAATTAAGAATTCTAAAAATAGAGAAACTTTTCTAGAACAATCTGCAGAGAAATAGAAATAAAGACTTTATAAAAATACTTGGCCAAATACAAATCCAGGTTGGTATTGTTCCCAATCAATTAAGTTTATATATATATATATATATATATATATATAGGGTTTGATGGTTCTCTACCTGGGTTTCATCCTTTTGATCGTCAGGAGAACATGAAACCTAGGTAGAGAACCATCAAATCCAATAAATAAATTAAGCTCTACAACAGTATCGAGCACTTTGCTTATTCATTAACGTAATTAAACTCATTCATAACTTAGTTACGAAGAGTTTCATGATATATATATATATAAAAAAAATATACAAAGGGTGGAGAACTTTTCTTTAATTCAGTAATTTAATGAAATTCTTTTTTGTTTATTTTAACTTGGGCTAATTTTATTGTTGGTTTTATATTTAAGAAAATATTGATAGAATTAATAAAAACTCGTATTACTTACCATCTGAGAAATAAAGATTATTATCTTGTTTTATGCTATCACTGACTAATCCATAAGGAGCAGGTTTACGTTCATCAACTCCATAATCAGTTTTGCTATTTGTGTTCAACATAGTCCAGCCATCAACATTCTGATTGAAAAAAAAAAAAATTATTATTATTTTAGAGGCAAAATTCTAAAACAAGTCCCCCCCCCCATTTTATGACACATTAAACTAATTAGGAAAAAGAAATTCTCAGTTGAATTTGATTTACAAAAAAAAAGATTTGCCAGTGTAAGAGAAATTGTCAAAAGACAAATTCAATTAAAATAAATGCATTTTTCATCTTTGAATCTCAAAAAAGATAAACAGAAAACTTTTTATTATTTCGGAAATATGATTTCTGTGCCCAGAGATAATAAAAAAAAGTTGTTTTAAAATTATTCTTTGGTTACAAAGAATGTCCAGAAGCTTCTAAATTTAAAAACCCTTGGCAAAGGTATAATATGGGGATTGACCAGAGGAAAAAAAAAAAAAATGGACAAACATTGAGAGGAAATCATTCAACCAAATTAAAAAGAAATTTTTTTTTTTAAATTAGGAACCAAAGTCAAAAAATGATTTTTGTTCAAAACTTTATAAGAAAAATCGCTTCAAGAAGAATGAAACAAAAGCCATGAAAAGATTATTTGAAGAGGAAAAGACAAAAATCTTCCTTACCGTGCTATCTGTTGGGGAGGATCCTTTTAAAGGGGTTTCATCCATTGAAGAAGTTTCCATCGGAATTGGGGATTTTGGATCAGCCGCTTCTGTTGGCTTTTCTGCTGGTTTTGCAGTTGTCTGACTGGCAGGGCCAGAGGGGGCCTCTGCCGATGCTGTAGGGGGGGGAGGAGCAGGAGTTGCCTGGGCAGAAGAGTCGGCAGGTTTTTTGTAATTGGCGGTAAAAATGCGACTGGCAGCAGCAGCCGCTTCTGCTGCAGCCGTGGCCGCAGCCCTTGCAATCTTGTCAGCATTGGCCGCTATCTTGGCATTGGCATCAGGGGAGAGGTTGAAGGCATCAGGTGCCCCTCCATGCGCAAAGATATGTGGCCCAGATGTGAAGACATGAGCACTGGGAGTCGCAGATATGTTGGGCCCAAATTGGGCAGAAAATGGTGGAGGAGCAGCAAATGGTGGGGGTGGATGAGGACCATGTGGGACAAAAGGTCGGCCTGAAAATACATTCTGAAATTGGCCTTCCTTCTCCAACTTCATATCCAAATCAATACCTGCAGGAAAAGAAAAAAAAATGTACACAAATTATATTTCATTATATATATATATATATAATTAAAGTTAGAGTGCTCAATATCAGTGATAGAGCGTGTATATTAGTTAAGTGTAGACACAGAGTCAACAGCCTTCGGCAGCTGTTAGTTTCTCGCCTGTGCGTTCATCAGGCGAGGAAATTGATAGTTACTGAAAGCTACTGACTCCGTGTCTACACTTAACTAATAAATTTGAAAATTAAAAGGGTAAAAAGTGCGCCCCCCCCAAAAAAAAAAAAAAAATTCCTTACCAAATGGGTTAAGCACAGAGGAAAGATGTTCTCCAATATGTTGGAACATATTGGGTGAATATTCAGGAGCTTTTTTTGATTGTTCTTTTTTCTTCTTCTTTTCTTCCTCATTATTATTATCAGCAGCAGCAGCTGTTGGTTCTTGTTTTTCTTCTTCTTCTTCCTTTGGCTTGTCATTATTTGAAGTGCAAGTGGAGAATGATGTGCTGAAGGAACAGCCGCCACCAGGAGCAGAGCTTGTACCAAATGAACCACAACAACCACCATTATTTCCATTGAAAAAGTCAGTCTGCAAAAAAAAAAACAACACAGAAACATTTTTTAGAAACATTGTTTTTTTTTTTTTTACAAATCCTAAAAACCAAATCAAAAATTGTCCTCATTTTGGTTTTAGTAAATCTCATTTCCCAATTTTTTTTTATTCAATTCATTATAAGAAATTAATTGCAAGCCATTGCCAGTCAGAACTAGAGCTGTGACAATATGCTTTAATTGCAAAATATTCTTGTCACACACTTATTTTGTGATTTTATTCTTTTTTAATTCATTATTTGTAATAATTACAGAATTAAAAGAAATGGTAAAATCTCAAAATAGTCATGTAATGAGTAGGGCTGTGACAAGAATAGTCTTTAATAAAAGCATAAATTGTTATAAAGTAAAATTTTTAATTTGTAGTTAATAATTACTTGAAATGCATTAAAAGTCAAGCTATCCAAGATGCTGTGTGGAAAAGAGTTTAAAAAATTTAGGGTTTATTACAAAAATTGAGCAGAAAATATTGAAGAGACTTGCTGTCACTTGGGCTTTATGGAAACTAAGGACTTTAGTAAGAAGAATATTCAGTCAAGTTACGTTAAAGACACTGGTTCTGATCAGATCAGCAAAGTATTTTAGTACTGAGATGTGTTACCATTTAAGAACAGGTTGGTCAGCAGTTTGTGGTGTAATCGATCAAACACATTAAGCATTCGAACTGGAAGGCCTTCCTTCTTATAAAAGACTTTTCTCACACCAACTGACCATGCTAAAGAAACATATTCAATTAGAGTTACCCCCTAAGGTGAGGACTGAAAGTCTCAGTTTCATCTGAGATTGCAAAAAACTCTATAACAATGGGAAAACTTATCCAGACCCAAATGGGGGAGAAGAGGTCTTCCTGCTCAACAATAACAATTGAAATGAAGTAATAATAATAATAATAATACAGGTATTGACAATTGCCAATCTTAGTAAAAACTAATCTTTAACCAAAAAAATTAACAATTCTTTAAGGTTTTTCTTAAAAAAATGAAGTGTGTCTCATGAAACGAGACTCGATCCAAATCTGACCTTGAAATTGGGAAAAGAGCTGGGCGTAGGTAGTTTGATCATTGGATGTTCAGTATGGACCGACTTGTAGTTACAAGTACGACACAGATCATAATCTTTGCAGATAAGACACTTGTAACGAGGCCCACAAATAGCAGAGTCACACCCATCACAAGTTACTCCTGGGTGGAGGTCTCCTCCTTCTTCAGGCCCAGCTTTTTCAACATTTTCATGAACTGAACAAAATAAAAAAATTTTTTAAAAAAATCAACATTTAATCAAATAAAGAAATCTCATAAAAATGCATTCAAATATTTTGGACATTAAATTTCTTTAATCATTTTCATTTCTGGTGTTTATTTATAGTATTTGTTTTTCTTTTTTAAATATTTATTGATGTTGATTAATGACAATCATTTTGCAAAGTGGATTAAAAAAAAAAAAAAGATGCATAAACAACACAAATATTTTTATTTTCATTGTTGAAAGCTAAAACTTTGTCAATTGAAAGTTATAAAAATCTGAATCTTACCAATAATTTTAAAATGTGGTCCTTTTTTGGAATTCAATGCTTCCATAAGTTCATCATCAGTGTTAAATCGGATAAGATCATTATCATTATCTGAAAGAAATTATTTTGAAATTATGACAAAAACTAAAAAAAAAAAGTACTTTGGATTTTTTTTTAAATCTTCAACACCAAAAATGTATTTAAGAAATGTTGCATTTATGTCATGTTAGTTTGAGAAATGAAATTCCATTTAAAAAACTTGAAACTCCAAAAAAATGCGAGCACATGTTATCCATTAAAAATTTATATAAAGAATATTTTTTCATATAAATTTAAAAACAATTTTTCTTCTTTATTGACCTCTACTTTTTGCTTTTTCCTTCTTTGTTAACCAAACCTTAAAATCTCAATCATTGAATTCTACAAATAAAAAAATGTTCATCGAAACTAAATGACAAAAATTATTTTCTTAGAAAGCAACAAACAACCAGAGAGAAAGTTCCATCCTATCTTAAAACAAGTTTAAATAACCTCCTCTATATAGATATATATATATATATATATATATATATATATATAAAACACTTAGTAAAAAAAACAAATTAAAATAACAGAGTTGGTTTGTGATTTGTGCAATAAATTTGCTTTGAATTGCCTCGATTCAATTTGGTTGTTATGTGATAATGCTTTGGTTTTTATTGGAACATTCTAAAATCAAATAGATAGCAATTTGAAAGGGCAGATTAGTGAATTATCCTCATCTAGAGATTAAAAAAACTAAATTAATCACTTCTTAAAAGAAAATAAACAAAAAATAAAAAATAAGTTTTTTTTTTGTTCACCAGGTTTGAAGAGTTCAAAAGTTTTAAATAAAAGCAAAGAAGTGAAAAGTAATTTAGAATTTCTAAACCAAACCAGATGGAAAACTTGATGAAACAATGTTATGCTATTAAAATAACAGGTTATTATGTCAATCAATTGATTTTCTTTCATATCGTTTATCAATTCAAAACCAAACTGAAGCCAGTTGCCTTCTCAGCAGAAAAATGCATACCAACTCAGGTTGGACAGGCAATATCTTTTAGCACCGAGGGGGAAAATACTCCAACTTGCTTGGACCTATGTTAATTATACCTTTGAACCCTGATTTAGCAAAATTACCAACAAGTCAATTAAAACTGTTCTATTAGAATCCAAAATAGGTCTTCTTTTGCCTTAGTTTGGCAAGGCCAATATATCAGTCGCTTAGGATCCAAAGGATTGAGCTCCCAAAACATTAATTGCAGGATATCCTTGCCAACAAATCCTGAATCTCCCCTGGAATCCCAGAGATTCTCATTCAAAGAGATTTTGTTATTTAGTGACACAGCACAAGAAAGAACATTTTTCAAGTCCACCCCTGTACGCAACCCACAATTCTATCAGCAACCATTTGGCTCATTTAAGTGTTGCTTCATATACTTGAATAAAAAAAACTACAATCAAATTTTAATGAAATTTTTTACTACTTTTTGATTAATAATAATAATAATAATAATAAATATTAAAAAAATTAACAGGTTGATTAGAAAAGCTTGGAAAATAAGGGGTTTTTTTTAAGCATAAAATCCCACCTGTCAAATATATTTTTCTTGTAGATTTCAGTATGCTGAAAAAGAATCTGCTCACTGTAGCAACTGATTCTCTCTTTACCTTATATCTCTCTACTTACTCAATATACGAAGGATTTATGTGTTGTTCTTAGAACTAACTTTATCATAAATCATCCACTGAACGTGTGGAATGTCTTAAAGACAGATAACGCCATTCCAAATAATCCCACAATGGAACATAATCCATTAGAAAAAAAAAATATCTCCAAAACAATTATTTGTGATGGAAAAGATATTCAATGGTGTGTTGTAAAGTGTCTTAAGGATTTCATAGAATATGTAAGTATTTTTCTTTGTGATTTCACACTTCATCATCATCATCATCATTATCCGTTACACCTAGTGGTGGTGGTGGTGCGTTTTGGGTAGCAAATTTGTTTTTTTGCTGTTTCCATAGCATACTTGTTTTACGAGAAAGAGTCGTTTGTTAGCCCTATGCTTAACCTGGAAAACATTTCGGAGAAAATACGGAAAGCCTAACATTCCTTGAAAAATAGACAAAAAGCCTAAAAAGTGAAGAAAGAAAAAGAATTTTTAATTATTTTATGAAAAAAATCCGCTTAAAAGTTTGAAAATTACAATTTTCTTTTTCTAATTCTATTTGAGGTTTGGGGGAGTTAGTGTTGGTTGAACTTTTTTTTAATGTTAATCAAAATGACAGCTTGTTGTAATAAAAATTGTTTAAAAAAAATTATTTTGTTTTTTATTGAATAAAAAAAAAATTACGTTGCTTAATTGTTTTTTTGTTTTCTTTGGTTATCAATGAATGATTTTTTTTATTTTTAAGGAAGGAAGAATGAAATTAAAAATTTCATTTAATTTATTTTTAAATCAACAGCAAAAAAGACGTTTTTGTTGTTCACAATCCTTCAAAATCAAAATAAAAGGATCACATGTTTAAGTTAGTTACACTTTGGATTTGAGAGAGAGAGAGAGAGAGAGGGGGGGGCTCCCACACACACTTTTACTACATGGTTGCAGTTGCGCTCTCTGATGCCTGCTTTTCTGATTTTTTTTCAAGCTTTTTTTTTTTTTTGTTCGATTGGCTTTCATCAAAAAGAAAAATATTTTCCATCACCACCATCACCCCGATCAGCAGATTGGGGAGGGTTGTTTTATAAAATCTAAACTAGGGTCGTCGTCATAGTGGATAGAAATAATAATAATAATAATAATAATGCCAACAACAACAACCAACTATTAATGGTTGTTGTTGCAGTCGCTTGCATTCATTCATTAATTTGTGTTTGTTGTCAAAGATTGATTTAAGCAACATATTGACCTTCATTGGATCATTATTCAATACTGAAAACTAATTGACTTTAGTTTAGGTTTATTAATGTTTTAAAGAAGAAGAATTGGAAATTATCATTTCGATCATCCGTTTGTTTTTGGTTCGATTAATAAAGGAAAAAAAGATGATCGTCATGAAATAATCAATCAATAATCAACGAAAGCAAAGTTGTTTTCTGTCTTGTTGGTTTGAAATTGATTTATTAATTTTGTTGACCGAGAAAGAAAAAAATCATGTCTTATCTTTCCCTTTTTGTTCTTCTTCAAACCAAGAAATTCAAAGAATCGTCTTTTTTTTTTTAGGGGGGGGAAGGGGTAAATTTCCCAGTTTTAAAGACAAAAAATAAAGCGATTATTCCCTGATGATCGATTTGTTTGTTTCGTGAAATAAAGTTGTTTTTTTTGTGTGACTAAATGAACAGAAAATTCTTCGTCGTGCAAAAATGAATTTAAATTTCATTCATTTTCGTTTTATTGAAATCAAATAAAAAGGAAGATCAATTGATTCTGTTGAAAAGAAAGCAAGATTAACCAAAAACCAACCAACAACGATATAATAATCCCTTCCTGATGCCCTGATGATGACCACAGAAATGTCAGTAGCGGTCTTTCCTGTTCAACAATGACACTAAGAACAAACTAGCAAAAAAATATTGATCGATGAAAATAAACAAGAAATTGATTGATTTTTGTTTTGTTCTTCGAATTATCGAAGGAAGGATTTATTTTGGGTTTGTTTTTGTTGAGAGAGAGAGAGAGAGAAGAGAGAGACTGTCTCTTTCTCTCTCTCCCTCTCTAAAAAACAACTCTCTCTCTCTCTCTCTCTAGACAGACCTTGTTTTCATTCAATGACGCAGTTTAAATAAGCTTTTATTTACATTAAGCAAACAAAAAAAACTATAATTATTATTTCATTTTCAGTTTTCATGCAATTATGAAAAGAAAAGAAAAATTTTATATTTATATTTGTTTATTAAAATAAATTTCAAAACAATTTAAAAATACTTAAAATATGAAAAAAAAATGATTTTCTAGAGAAATTTTTTTAAGACACAAAAAAAAAATTAACGAAATTAATAAAATTTTTCTCTTAACTTTTTGTGAAAAGAACTTAAAACATATTTTTATAATTGATAAAAAAATGTAAAAAGAAAAAAAAGATGAAAATCAAAGAAAAAAAAATTACTTACCAATCCAATGAAGAGTAAAATTGCCTTGTTTTAAACCAGGAAAAACATCAGAAACCTTTTTAAATAAATATTCATAATTTGTTATCGCATCTTCTGGAACCCCAAAACGTCGAATTTCTGTGTATTTATTTGGGCAGTTTTTAAAGGCTTTGTATGCTTTCACAGTGACAGACATTTTCAAAGATTTGTCTTTAAAAAAAACGAAAGCTTTTTTGTTGTTGTATTTTAGAAATGGTTTTTAATGGCGATTATTTTGGATTTAAAGAAACCAATTTCTTTTTCTTCTTCTTGTTTGTTTGGTCTTTTTGTGGTCGATTCAAAACGTTGTAGAAAACGACAAGGAGAATTTCTATTACTTCTTGCTATGAAATTCACTGAACACTGTTGGATTCAACAGAAAATGAACGAATTTAAATAAAGTGTGGAAGAAAATCTAGAAATTTCCTGAAGAAGCCAGCAGCAAACAATGACGTAAATTGTTTTGATTTTGCATTGACGATTGAAAATAAACTTCCGACTGGGTCGTTCGGTAATAATCGGCTATTTTCGGAAAAAAACAATACAGTGTCTAAATAATATTTATTCGTGATTCTAAAATAACACATCTTTCTTTTTTAATTATATGTATGGTAAGATATTAATTTAGATTAAAAATATTAATTTTTATTAGTTATTATTTATTTCATATCCATGTTCGTTCGATTCCGTTAATGTACGGAAAAAGGCGAAGATCTGCGGAAATCTAAAAATGACAAGTCATGATGATGATACACAACAATCTTGTAGTTTCCCAAAGAACTAAAATAAAATGAGTTCATCTTTTATTTAAACAAATGATGAAATACATTTATTCTTTTAAAGAACATAAAAAAGAGAATCAATGTATATATACATATATATATATATTTTTTTTTTTTTGCTAAAGAAACTGCAGTCAAAAATAATTTGAAAATTTTTTGCAATAATTAGGGTTACCTGGCTAAGTTAGGGAAAAATAAAAATAAAAATTTGATTTTAAAATCTCGATAATTTGGCTTATTTTCAAACATACGCTATTTAAACATTTACTACGTTTCACATTCGTTTTCTTTTCATTATAATTTTTTTTAAGGAAGATTGCATAATGGTGACTTTTTCAAATCAAATTAAGAAAATGGATATTTTAAGAGAACACGAACACCGCCCAAACGGTGTTAAACAAAAATATTTTCTCTGAACTAAGGTTTTCATTGTGTTTCGAACAACACAACAGTCTGCATAAAAATGAATCTACACAATATATTTGTTTTACAAATAAATCTCTTTTTTTATTGACTTTTTTTTTATTTTACAAAAGAAAAAAAGTATAAGCAATGACAAATAAAAATCAAACATATTGAATAATGAAATTGAAACAAATGACTTTTTAAAGATTTGTTTTCAACGAACTAAACACAATATATTTCAAATATTCAAACAATTTATTAAAAAATCAAGGATTTAAATTATTCATAAAAAGAAATTCTTTTAAATAAGACTGGAACAGCTTATATTCCCCTTGTCCCAAACTGTTGGCCTTATTCTTAAGGGGTTCACAATATCAAATAGGAGAGTCTTTAAAGTCATGTCAACGGTTAGGCTATCATGTGATCTCTGAAGAATAGAGTCTAAAATGGCCGCTCTCACCAGAGATGGGAGAGTTCATGTGAAGACAGTTATAGGGGTCTCAGTTACCCCAGAACAATTACCAAGTAGTCACTCAAAGACATTCTATTGAAGAACTATATTAGAGTCGAAATGTGTGTGTCTTTTTGGCCTTTTGTTACTAAGGCTGATATATTGGCCCCTTAAGGTCAAAACACCATTAAAAAAAAAATAAAAAAAAATGAGTTATTCTTAATATACCTATTTTTGAGTCTGTTCTTTACTTACATAATGATAAGGACAATAGTCTAAAAATAGAGGAACAAGTTATCAAGCGTTATCTTGAGGATTGGGATGGTAAAAATGAATGATAATGATGAGGATAATAGTATGAAAAATAAATGTACACAAATACACACATGTATTTATAGATATTATAAAAATTATATTATATTTACTTGGTGAGCACCGACCCAAGTTTGGCACAAGGTCATTTTTACGTGCTGTTAAGCGGGCTTTTTACATTCAGTGTTACCCTTTACCTAGATGAGCTGCTCTCCCAAGTTAACGAGCCCCATCTGCCCGAGGCAGTCAAAGGTGAATGTAATAATTTTGACTGGGGTTTGAACTTGCAAAATACAATCTCAGAGCCCGAACTTCTACCAATGCTCCACCGTCGCTGCCTATTATAAATATGTGTGTGTGTTTGTGTACATTTATTTTTCATACTATTGTCCTCATCATTATAGATATTATGGGCAGCTACGTTGAAGCATTGGTAAAAGCTCGGGCTCTAGAATCGTAGTACAAGAGTTCAAATACCAGTCAAAACCATTGCATCCACCTTTAGCTTTCTCGGGCAGATGGGGCTCAGCAACTCGGGAGAGCAACTCATCTAGGTGAAGGGTAAGACCGAATTAAAAAAAGCCCAGGTATATAGATCACGTAAAAAGGGCCTTATGCCGAACTTGGTTTGGTGTGGTGGTGCTGGTGCTCTTTCTACCAATTAAATATGATATTTATAGATATTATATTTACTTAAATATACTTATATATTTATAGATATATGAAATATTAAAACAACTACTCTGGTCCCTCTCTCCCTGCATCTTAGCTACAAGGTTATTTTTTTCTTTAAAAAAAAGTTTATTAGCTAAAAAATGCCCCCAAACAGCCAAAAATAACCCTTTCTAGCCTATAACTTTTGACCCATCCGTTTAATTTTTCTGAAACTTGGCCAAAATGTGGAGGGTATTATTATTCATTTCACAAATTGAATAGTGTTTACCCCGGAAAAAATCTGTTTTGCGTCCCTCGGGGACTTTTAGAGCTAGGGGTACCACGCACGCGTGGCTTGTTTTTTCTACTAATCAGATCAATTGATTGAATTGTTTTTATCTCGTCATATCCTAAACAGCAAAGCTGGAGCATTGGTAAAAGCTCGGGCTTGACATTACACAAGTTCAAATCCCAGTCAAAACCATTACATTTACCTTTAGCTGACTTGGGCATATGGGGCATGTTAACTCGGGAGAGTATCTCATCTAGGTGAAGGATAACACCAAATGTAAAAAGCCCAGATAAGAGCACGTAAAAATGGCCTTGTGCCAAACTTGGCTTGGTGCTCATTAAGTAAATATGATATCCTCATCTAGGTGAAGGGTAATACTGCATGTAAAAAGCCTGGGTAAGAGCACATAACAATGGCCTTGCGCCAAATTTGGGTTGGTGCTCACCAAGTAAATATAATATCCTCATCTAGGTGAAGGATAACACTGAATTAAAACAAAGTTAATTCCTAAATTACGATGCCTCATACAAAAATAAAAATAAACTATAAATCTTTTTAATCTAAGCCTTTAATCTAAACCATAAAAATGTCTTCATAAGGTTTTATAGGTAAAAAGATATTCTGCAATTTAAATTTCATATAAACCTTAAAACAAAAAAAATTCTTTTTGCCTCACCAAATATTTACAATTAAAATCAGGACTAGAGTTTTTCAAAAATATGACAAAATAATTCTTTAAAATCATTTATGTGAATAAAGAGAGATTTTTTGGGGCTCTTGTAAAATAAAATCAATAAAGTATTATATTTACTTGGTGAGCACCAAGCCAAGTTTGGCACAAGGCCATTTTTACATGCTCTTACCCGGGCTTTTTACATTCAGTGTTACCTTTCACTTAGATGAGATGCTCTCCCGAGTTAACGAGCCTCATCTACCCGAAGCAGCTTAAGGTGAATGTAGACTAGGATTTGAACTCGCGTAATATGATCTCTGAGCCCTAGCTTCTACCAATGCTCCACCGTCGCTGAGAGTAGACATATGTGAGAGCGCGTGTGTGTGTGTGTTGAAAAAAATACATGCTGGTCTTTAAATAGCTTTCATAGTAAGGGAAGTAACTTTTGAAGACTTAATCCACTATCACTGGCTTTGAGCTTCAAAAACAAGTCAAATTACTTGTATATTATAAGAGCAGAAAAATAAATAATAATCCTGTATAAGTGTTATTTAAATTTCCCATTTTGAATTTGATTGTTTTAATCAGTTAATCTGTCTAATAAGCTAATAAGTAGATTAGTGAAGATTATAATTACGATAATGTCAATCATAATCCTTATATACGGATGTGTTTATAAAGGCAATGTGTGTGTGTGTGTGTACCTTATATAAAGGCTGGTTATAGAAGGCAGATAAAAGCTGAATATAGAATATTGTGTAAAACTTACTGCAAAAGCTAATAATCCTAAGTGTCTAAAAAGTTACTTAAACCCTGAAGATTTTCAAACAAGGGTTCAATATGCATTTTCAACTTGTCCAAAATGACCCCTATTTTCTTCAAAAGTTGATTAGGTGTTGTGGAGTGAAGCACACCTCTCTCTCTCTCTCTCTCTCTCTCTCTCATCTAGGTGAATGACAACACTGAACGTAAAAAGCTCAGGTAAAACTAACTTAGGTAGGTGCTCAACCAAGTAAATATAAAACTCATCTAGGTGAAGGGCAACACTGAATGCAAAAATCCCAGGTATATAGAGCAAATAAAAATGGCTTTGTGCCTAACTTGAGTTGGTACTCGACCAAGGAAATATGAAATCTATTTCAGTGGTTTTCAAAATTTTTTGACGGTACTGCCAGGAGAATATACAGTGGCAGTGTAAAGATATTTACGCCTATTTGCAGCGATAGGGGAACCACTGAATGCAAAAAAGTCCAGAAATTTAGAGCACATAAAATTGGCCTTGTGCCAAACTTGGGTTGGTGCTTAACCAAGTAAATATAAATATAGCTTAAGCTGATTGATGGGTCTCATCCACCTGGTTTAGTGTCATGCCTAAACCTAAAGGAATCCCTTTTCTGAGTTAACGAGCCTCACCTGCCTGAGATTGATGAGTCTCATCTGCCAGAGATAATAAAATTAAAGAAGAGGAAACTTGTTTGTTATTGTGAAAAATCCCAGTGATTAAAAAAGTATGTCTCACTTCTGGTGAAGTTGGAACTCTTCTAATTAAAGAGTAAAAAAAATTCATTCTAGTGACTTGAAAATGTTGACATGGAACCTTCAAATAAAGTGGATATTTAATTAAAATAATTACCTTTTCTAAAAGGTTTCTCTAACCGGCACCCACCCTCTTGTCTTTTTTTTTGTCTTTTTTTTTTAGTGCAGGTGAGGGGTAGGAAATAAGCATTTGTTTTTATCTAATAAAGAAATTTTAAAAAGAAGTCAAGTCATTAAAATAAAGAAAGGAAGCCATGATTTTTATTTTATTTGTCTTTTTTTGTTTTTACCTTCCTGATGGGAAGATGAAGAAAGGAATCTTGGGATAGGGTGGAAGGGAGAGAAATTAATGAGGAGGTTAGAGGGAAAGGAATTAAGAATAGGGGGGGAGGAATCAAGGGTAAGAGGAAGTATAAGGGGGTTGGAGGAGTCAAAGTACAAAATACTAAAGATTTTTTTTTTTAATTTTTCATGTTTTTTTATTTTTCAATTTATTCTTTTTTTTTAAATTTTTTAAAACTATATATATGATTTTTCTTTTATTTTTAAACTTTATTTTTGATTAATTTTTTATGTTTTTTTTTATTTTCAATTTATTCTATTTTTATTTTTTAAAATATTTATATGATTTTTCTTTATTTTTAAATTTTATTTTTTATTAATTTTATTCTTACTTTTTAATTTAATTGATTAATTGTTTAAATTATATTTTTTTGATTAATTTTTCATATTTTTTTTATTTCTTTTTTTAAATTATATTTGATATTTTTTTTAATTGATCTATTTTCTAAATTATCTTTTAATTCATTTAGTTTTAAAATTATATTTTTAAATAATTTTATTTTTGAATTGATTTATTTTTAAGTCATTTTTGTATTTTTTATTATTTTTAATCTATTTATTTTGATAGTTTTTTGTTTAGTTATTTTCAGATGATTTGGAGTTAACATTTCAATAGAATTTTTTTTCAGAATCTTTGATTATTTGTAAATTATTTACTCTACTATAGTTACTGTACTTTATTGTTTTGTGTTTAACGGCATATCAACCTTATTAAGTCATTTTTATAGTGAGGACAATTACTTATGATAAACATTTTATACACACATTTTTTTTTTAAATAAACAAGTTGCAATATTTAACCCATAGCTGGAGGAAAGATAAGGATTTCTTAGTAGACAGAACACCTTTAGTATTATATTTACTTGGTGAGCACCAACCCAAGTTTGGCACAAGGCAATTTTTACGTGCTCTTACCCGGGCTTTTTACATTCAATGTTACCTTTCACCTAGATGAGTAATAAATGATAATATTATATTTACTTGGTGAGCACCAACCCAAGTTTGGCACACGGCCATTTTACGCGCTCCTACTCGGCCTTTTTACATTCGGTGTTACCTTTCACCCAGATGAGCTGCTCTCCCGAGTTAACGAGCCCCATCTACCCGAGGCAGCTACAGGTGAATGTAATGGTTTTGACTGGGATTTGAACTCGCGTAATACGATTCCATGGCCCGAGCTTTTACCAATGCTCCACCGTCTCTGCCCAAGTCACTATATATGTGATCTCAATCGTCACCCAGAGAGAGAGAGAGAGAGAGAGAGAGAGATAGAAAGAGAAAGAGAAAGAGAGAGGATTTCAGCTAGCTGCCAGGAGCTGCATGCCACTATTCATGTATCTTTTGTTAATATATTTGTTAACTATTAATATTACCATCTTGTTTCTTTTATCTAGACTCTATATAACACCACTCGACCACAACAAGTAGCAAAGACCACAACAAAATTAAGATAAAAACAATGAAAATTTGAGTTATACTCACCAGCTGAGCGAGCGCTAATAGCGAATGGGATTCATGCCTGAAAGGGAGACGAAAAGACGTTATTGTGCACATACGAAACTAGACTGGCCAAGATAAATGCAAATTAGTTTTTAAGCTTTTTTTAAATTCTAATTTTAATTAGGTTTTTTATTAACGAAAAAAAAAATGTTACTAACAAAACGAACACACTGCCATCTACCGGCGCCGATTCGTCATTTTTGAATTCTTGAAACTCGATTGTCGTATCTCAAATTATTATTGTTTTTCGAAATCCTTGAGATGAGGTATGATAAATATTTTTAGTAGAATTTTTCGGACAATTGTCCTCATCTTT
>JAUZSX010048424.1:0-20093 GCA_034780655.1 Idiosepius hallami
AGAGAGAGAGAGAGAGAGAGATGGAGACAGAGAGATAGAGACAGACAGATTTCAACCTATAAGTGTGATAATGATTTTCTAGTTAATCCTAGTTAATGTGAAGATAAGGATCCTTACAGCCGATAGGGAGCTTGCACCCTAAGCATGGCCCTGCTAAATAATATAATAATTCATTAGCTTTTTCTCTAAGAACCTTCGAATAAGAACACTCTCTCCCTCTATCCAAAGAAGGATAGTGTTGTGGGTGATCTCCCCTCACCTTCACTAAAAGATAGACTCGTCCAATAGCTATATTTACGGCTTCCGAGCGACCCTGTGGTAGAAGGCTAATTGGCATTATTAACTACCTACTGTGCTCATTCCTTCCTGTATAATTGTTCTATCTACTATTGTCACCTGCTTCGTGTCCCATACTTGATGCTTACCACTCGGCACCACAACAAATATAAAAACCAGACCGTCATGGTTGTGTGAGGCCCTACATCCTGTAACTCTTCAGATAATGAAACCATAATAGTTTTTTTTTAAACATCCTATTTATACATAGATCTCTTTAGGAAAAAAAAAACTAAAAAAAAACGCAGTAGTCATTAAAAAAAAAAAATTGATCCAGGGCACTAAAATTTAGTGATAGTGAGAACCGTAGACGCAACGAAAAAGTGCCACCAATCAGTGAAATTTCATGAATGCTTAGAAGTACCAAGTTGAAGCCGAATTAATGTCCGATTTAAAGATTTTTATTTCTCTGGAGAGAACTCGCGAGGAAACCAATTTTCCACTGACTGAAATTTTCAAATGAATTTTAATTGGCTTATCACGGTTGTAATGTCCACATCCAGGAGCAGACTGGGAGAGTTATGGGTTCATGGGCAGAAAATACAATGGGCCTCTTCTGTCCTTTAATTATGGTTAAAAGCCACACAGAGAAGCTGCACAGCAGATGATCTATACATATTGGCTTAACTCTGTCAGGACAGACTGGGTTCATTGGCATAAATTGCAATGGGCCTCCTCTATCCTTTTATTATGGTTAAAAGCCACTCAGAGAAGCTGTAGAGCAGGTGATCTATACATACTGGCTTAAGTCTGTCAGGTACAGACTGGCAGAGTTATGGGTTCATGGGCATAAATTACAATGGGCCTCCTCTGTCCTTTTAATATGGTTAAAAGCCACACGGAGAAGCTGTAGAGCAGGTCATCAATACATACTGGCTTAACTCTGTCCAGTAGTCAGCTACACCCATTAGACTCTACTTATAATGTGGTGCAAGCAAAGTGGAGTGACCTGAGTCAAAGTGCATGTATTAGACTGTATAACAAAGACATCATTGATAATTTTTATGTAAAAAATGTGGGCTTACACATAATGTTTGTCTGTGCCATTATTCGCGTGTCATTATTGAGTTCCAATTTAACAGCACAAGTCAAACATTCATCGGAATCTGACAAGCAGAAATGACACAGACACATTGACAGGAACCAAGAATGTCTCTTTCTGCAACAGAAAATCTTCCAATTAAGTCATTCCTTTCTAGATCCCTTCAATCCCCCACAGTGTTACAACCCGACAATTTCTTACATTCTGTTGCATTATTTTTGGTCTTCTGTGACCTCATTTTCTCCTTCTTCTTCTTTTTTATTGTGTATGATTGTAATGGATCAGTCCATTCCATTTTATACAGGGTTAGTGTAATATGGACCAATCAGAGAGCAGAATGGAGAAAATATTGTCTATAAAAAACAGTCAGCCAAACTGACTTTGCGCTACTGCTATAATTGCTTGGATCTCTTAGGACCATCAATCTTTCATCTTGGATTCTACTTATAGTTGGATAATTTACCATTTTGGATTTAATTACCTACAGTGTTGGGTTTTGATATCATCAAACAATTTTCATGTTGGACTTATTTATTTCAGTCTTTATCGGACTTTGATTGAACTTAACTTGCCCCATGCTTACTGGGAATAATGGCACAAGATATGTCAACAACTTAGAACTTAGCTTAAATCGCATTTCAACCAAAAATGCTGTCAATTTAATATCAATAACTATGTTCATTAACATGGGTCCCTTTTTGTTGCTATGAGCTTTAGCATGGTCTTTATGTTGATGACCCCTATAACAATAAATATTGAAGATATTATATCTACTTGGTTGGACACCAACCCAAGTTTGGCACAAGGCTATTTTTACATACTCTATAAACCTGGGTTTTTTTAATTGTTGCCCTTCGCCTAGATGAGTTGCTTTTCTGAGCTAAAGAGCCCCATCTGCCCAAGGCAGCAGAAAGTGAATGCTGAGGGGTGCAACTTGGATTTTTATGGTAAGGGGCAATCTGCGTCAGGGCTGCCAAGTGGCTAAGCCTGGCACTGAGGGAGCACTCTTTAAATAAAGAAGTTAGAAAAATCCACTGACCTTTCGATTTTGAACTGTTTGGATGAATCTGAAGATTTAAAAATAAATAATTGAGAAAAAGATTTGAAATACTTAAAAAATAAAAATTGATAATCACTCTGTGTGTGTGTCTCTCTCTCTCTCTCTCTGTGTCTTTCATTCTCTCTCTATGTCTCTCTCTCTCTCTCTCTGTCTGTGTGTCTTTCATTCTCTCTCTCTGTCTCTCTCTTTCTCTCTATGTGTCTTTTATTCTCTCATTCTTTATCTCTCTCTCTCTAATTTTCTCTCTCTTTTTCTCATTCTCATTCTCTCTCTTTTTCTCTCTCTCTCATTCTCTGTATCTCTCATTATCTCTCTCTCATTCTCTCTCTCTCTTTCTCATTCTCTCTCACTCCCTCTCTCTTTCTCCCTTTCTTTCTCTCTCTCTCTCTCATTCTCTGTATCTCTCTCTCTTTCTCTCTCTTTTTCTCACTCTCATTCTCTCTTTCTTCCTCTCTCTGTATCTCTCTAGGAAAGTCCATTTGGTCTAGTGGGTAGGCAGTCAGACTTCAGACCCGTAGTACCTGAGTTTAAATCCCAGTTGTTCCATTTGCATTCATAATTGTACTAATACCCTTGGGAAAGGTATGAATCCCCCACATTCCCTCCAGCTATGGGTTAAATAGCAAAAATTATGTTATCGAAAAAAAAAACTGTGTGTATTCATAAAATGATTGTTCTTGGCATTAAATGACCTAAAAAGGTTGATATGCCATAAAAACACAAACAAACTCTATATCTCTTTTACATCCATCCCATTCCCCCTTCTTTCAATATTACTGTTATATCTTATTTTAGTTAGAAAATAGCAAAAACAACTGGGTTATGTTTAAAGACAAGATATTTTATATACAAAGGATTACATATGAGTTAAGAGTCTGTTATATCTTATTTTTGTAAGAATATAGCAAAAACAACTGGGTTATGTTTAAAGACAAATAGCAGTTTTTATATGTTTGAATAAAAAGGGCTCTTGAGGCAGGCATAGCCAAGGTCCAAGATCACAATAACTGGTATATTTAGCTAATTTAGACCTTGGAGAATGGGAATAATAGCAGTTTCCATATGTTTGAAGAAAAAGGTCAATTTTGAAGAGGTCTACTGCACACTATGGGTGTATAGAAATTGAAATAAACCAGCAAACAGTAGATTTTATTATAAAAACCTTGTGAAATACAATTTTTACCAATAAAAAGGTTATATTTATTTACTCTATCATAGCTTATCTTAAAAGGGAATGCTGGAAATGTCCTCCATTGGCATTAGGACATAATTTTCTACTGCACACCAACTTTTTGAACACTGTGTGCATGTGCACACACACACACACATATATATATATATATATATATATAGTGAAGTTGGAGCATTGGTAAAAGCTTAAGCTCTGGAATTGTAGTAAGCGAGTTCAAATACCTGTCAAAACCATTGTGTTCACCTTTTAGTTGCCTCAGGCAGATGGGGCTCATTAACTCAGGAGAGGACCTCATCCAGGTGAAGGGTAACACCAAATGTAAAAAGCCCGGGTAAGAGCACTTAAAAATGGCCTTGTGCCAAACTTGGGTTGGTGCTTACCGAGTAAATGTAATATCGTATTGCACAATGATGTGCGTAGTGTAACAATTGGTTTCCTGGAAAGGAGTAGCAGGGGAACTGCTGCAGGTTTGTTACTTGCCCTAGCACAGCATCTGGTATTCTTAAATGCTCACCCATCTAACCACTTGCTTAACTTTGGTGATCTGTCTCCAAAGTAATGAGTCGTACGGTCAAGTCAAGTTGGAGTCACTGATTTTCCACAGATCACCGAAGTTAAGCAACGTAAAAACTGTCCATTAATAAGATATGTAACCACTTGAATATCAGGTACTATTCGAGACTGGTCAGCTATTTGTGGTGTGATCAGTCGAACGTATTTGCCATTCGAACTGAAAAGCCTTTCCCCTTCCTCACAGCGATCGGCCATTATTAAGAAACGTTCTCAATGAAAGTTATCCCCTAGAGTGAGGACTGAGTGTCTCAGTTCAATTTGAGATTACGAAAACTCAATTTGAACAGAAAGACGAATCTAAGCCTGAACGATGGACGAGGAGAAGTATTACTAAATGGTTACGTTTACAGAAAAGAATAAAAAAACTTTTTAAAATTCTTTTATTCTTTTTATGTTGGAAAATAAAAGGAAACTTAAAAATCAAAAAACTATTTGGTCATCTGTTAAAAACCAGTGTCTCCAACATGACTTCACCGTAAAACTGTGATTCCTAAGTGGTCACCCATCTTATTAATGAACAGGCTCTACGTTGCTTAACTTTGGTGATCTGTGGAAAACCTGTGTCTCCAACGTGATTTGACCGAACAACTATTGATTCCTAAGTAGTCACCCATCTTAGTAATGAACAGGCTCTACGTTGCTTAACTTTGGTGATCCTAAGAGAACCGGTGACTCGAGCGTGATTTGACTGTACTGCTGTTTGTTGTAGTTTAAATCTCGATCTTGTGAAACTATTAAATCTTCTTCCCCATCGACAACCAATGTTTCCTGTAATTGTCTCTTCCGGTTGTCAATGACCCTTCCCTCTCTATCCCTTTGGAATAACAATAAGGGATTCAAACTATGAAATAATCACATGATTCACACACACACACGCACACACATACACACACACACACACGTACACACGCGTACATACACACATTCAAAACAGATATTATATTTACTTAGTACGTGAGCACCAACCCAAGTTTTGTACAAGGCCATTTTTACGTGCTCTTACCAGGTCTTTTTACATTCGGTGATACTCTTCACCTAGATGAGTTGCTTTCCCGAGTTAACGAGCCCCCTCAGTGAATGCAGTGTTTTTTTGTCTGGGATTTGAACTCGCGTATTTCGATTCCAGAGCTCCAACTTCGCTGCCCAAATCATTAGATCATTCAAAACAGATATAGATGTTTACACATATGAAGTATGTCTGTCTGTCTGTCAGTCTGTCTTACTGGATAATGTTTCCTTTTTTAGGATCAAATTTCTGATGTCTAAAGATTAGTCAATTTGAGAACCACTTTAGCAACAAGTGACACTGATACTTGTGTAATGATAATGAATGCATTTAGCTTAGTTGAGGAAGATATGCCATTGAACTGATAAATCGAGTTGAAGCTATAAAGTTCAGTGAGTTTTTTTTTTAAATGACAAATCAGGTTCAAAACTGAAATACGAAAAGGGCTTCTTTGATCTTTGTCGATGATTTTTCGTGTTTTGACTTCTCACGGGAAAATGCCGTGATCATCATCTACCTTAGGACTTTTTGTTTGTTTAGAGTTAATTTCATAGCAATTAGTAAATCAGTTTTGTGTTTGATTATTATTTTTTTTAATTAGATGAGCTTTGAGGTTTCGAGTTTATATTTTCCTAGAAGTAATGCCCGGTTTTGCTCGGCGCCGGAGACTTGCCACTAATTTTATTTTTCTAAGAAATGAATTTGAAAATGAATTTTTTTTCTTAATTTTCAAAAACGCTTCTCCGTTATTTATTTATATTTTATTTAAAATCGCTTCTTCGTGTCTTTCCTGTGTTTTTTTTTTAATTTAATTAATTTATTAAATTAATAAAGAAAGAACCGTATGTTATTAAAATTATTTATACGGTCTAGTCACGTTGGAGACATCGGTTTCCGCCCTGTCTGATCACAGAAGTTGAGCAACATCGAGCCGGTCAATGTGGGTGACCATTTAAAAGTACGAGTGTTTACAGTTCAATTTCTTGTCTTCTTCTAGCCACCACCACCACCCGCTCGTAAACGGAAATTCGAAACTGGGTGTAACCCAATCAAACTCGACGATATGACTTTTATATGTATATATAAATAGATTAATGTTATAATCATTATTATTATTATTATTATTATTCGATATCTGTAGATCTATCTACTCAATAACAAACCCAAACGGGCGAAAGAGGTCTCCTGCTCAACAACAACAACAACAACAACAACAACAACAACAGCAACAGCAACTAACATTAAGCAACAACAATAGTTTTGAATTCAATTTATTAAAGTTTTTCAAAGAAATCTAAAGAAAAATAAAGAAATGATTATGAATCATGTTACAAAAAATCTTTAGGTATGGTTTTTCTAAACAATTGTCAGCAGCAGTCTGCTGGCTGACCACCCCCGTATGACGAATAACGCTCGCAACAACGGTGACGCTGTGTCTGTCCTGTCATAGTCACGCCACGCCGAACAACGACTGCTTTTTTTTTTTTGACAAAAGGGACTGTGTCTACCGTCTCTGTGTGGTTAACAAGAACACACACACACACACACACATACACACACACACGCGCGCGTGCCCGCACACACACACACACACACGCACACACACACACACACACACACACACACACACACACAGTATTGGATGAAAGGCAGAGAGGGATGTCCGCTCTCCGGGTGGCACATCATGCCAGAGGGGGGCATTTTTCAGGGGGTAAAGGATAGATAACAAGAATGATATTAACACTTTCGACCCTAAGAGCCGATATATCGGCCTAATAACCAAATGCAAAAAGACACACTGATATTTCGATCCTAGTAGGTTTTTCTTTATTAGAACGGCTCCGAGTGACTAAATCGTAATATTACTAAGTCAGGAGCCAAAGGTGGAGGTTAAAATGTTGTGTGTGTGTGTGTGTGTGTGTGTGTGTGTTTGACCTATGTCGCCAGGGCCGATATATCGTTTTTTCAGGGTCTAAAGGGTTAATAATAGTAAAAAAAAAAAAAAAAAAGAAACGAAAAAAATGTTGAATTTTAGAACCAAAATGAATTTCTAAGGTTGTTGTTTGTTTTGGTTTTATGTGCGTGTATTTGTTTGTTTCTTTTGTGTTTAACGGCATATTAACCTTTTTAGGTCATTTAAATGCTGAGAACAATTACTTATGATAAACGTTATTTTTTTACACACATACTTTTTTTTAAATAACACAAGTTGCAGGGAAGTTGCACCGTTTAATCCATAGCTGAAGGGAAGATGGGGATTCATACCTTTCCCAAGGCTATTAGTCGATGTGTCAACATAGACGGAACTACTTCGATTCGAACCCGTGTGTACAGTTCCGAACTCCGATCCACTGAGCCACGTCAACCGTCTCTATGTGCGTGTAACTGTTTTTAAACGGGTCTTTTAATTGTATCATCAGTCAATTAGTCCAATGAAAATAAATATATATATGAAGTTGAAGATAATTAGATCCTTGATTGTAGTTCAATAAGAATAACATTTTTAGGGACTTTTTAGAATTTTGAACGTTAACGGATTATCAGTGGTCAAAGGGGGACACAAATCTTATGACCGGCAAAAATTGGTGCTACGCGACTGAGTGAATGCTGGCTGCTGTGCTGTACGTGCACGCACGACGCGAGTTCAAATCCCAGTCAAAACCATTGCATTCATCTTAAAAATGGTCTTGTGCCAAACTTGGTTGCTGCTGCTGCTCACTAATTAAATCTGACGACGACATAAACCAAACCAAAAGCAGTTTAAACTACAACAAACTTTGATTCAATCGTCAATTAAATCTCAAATGTTAAAAAACAGTTTCAAATGTGACTCAACTCATTTATTAGTCGCTAAAAAAAAAGGACAAGAAAACCAAACCACGTTAATTTTAATTAATTAATTAAAGTAATTTTCACAAATCATCAATCAATAAATAATATACTCAACTAGATTTTAAACAGCAATACCATCCTCTCTTTCTGGTACATTTTTGATTTTTTGTTCGACTAAATTAAGCGAAAAGGTTTTTAAATGTAATGACAAACGAAAAGCAAGAAAAAACTTTGAAAATTCGACGAAAAAATAATGAACCGATTGAATGAACAAATTGTACACGTAGTAGTTGTAGTGACTTCCATAAAAGGAATAGACTCCACCCCTTTTCCTAATATGGAAACAACTTCCTTAATCGGTAAGAAATCGAGAAAAGACATCCGTGTTGCCTTTTCTCCTCTGCCTTTTACCACGAATGAAAAGCTAAAGAGTTCTCCTCGTGACATAAGTCCCTCACCACCACCATCACCACAACGATCTTCATCATCATCATGACCATCAACAACAGGATTGTCATTGAGACGGCGGTGGCGGTGGGGATTGGTCGGTCGGTGTTGGTCGTCAGTCTCGATTGTTCAAGCGAAAATGGCGGATGCAGTGGATGAAACGAGTCGGCGATCCGTTACTCTTACCCAAGATCAAACTGACGAGGTTGAAGAAGCCTTTCAGGCCGTAAGTAATACTCTTATATCTATTTATCTATATGCAATTAAACACACACACAATTAATTATATATAAAAAAGACCTGTAAAAAAAAACACCCAAAATAAAACAGTACACCCTTAAAAAAAAACAATTACACTTTTTACCCGATTTTTGAACCTTTTTTTTCTGCCGTTTTTAAATAAATAAACAAAATAAAACCTTTTGATTTTTGTAAAATTTACACAAAATATAAATTTTTTTGATCAACTTTTTATTTCTAAAAATCAATTTTGTTAAGGTTTCATGAAAGAAAATCTTTTTTTCTTCCCCTTTTTTTTCCTCAATAACAAAAAAACAAGTGCGTGTGTGTCGTCACCGTCCTTCGTCAATTTTCATTACTTATCAAATCGAATTCTTTTTCTTGATTTCTTTTTGTTGTGACTAAAACTTGCTATCGAGAAAGAATAAATGATTTATGGTCTTTAACATCAGAAATTGTTTAAGGAGAAATAAATGTAATTAGTGGACAAAATTTATTTTACAATAAATCAAAACCAATTTTAAAATAATTTCTATTTTTCTTTTTGATAAAATATAATTTGTGAATCTTAAAAAAATATCTTTAAAAAACAAAATATAATGTTACAAAATGAATGTAGAATTAAATTGAAAATAAGTTAAAATTTAAAAAATAATTATTTAAATTTATTGATCTTTTGTTTTATTTACGTTCTTTCTTATCGATTTAAAATTATTGCTTTTATGTTTTTCACTGGTGGGTGGACCGGCTGACTGGAGGCCCCCTCCTGCCAGTGGTGGTTTATGGGTGGATATCGATCATTTATATAAAATTTTTTTTTTTTTTTAATTTCTAGATAATTCTTAATTTATAATCTAAATCCTTTAGATACTAACTTATCAAAATTACCAAGTAGTTACAGACAGCCCTTATGTTAGAGAAACATATTAGGGTCAAAATATTGGTATTACTTTGCCTCGGGGCCGATATGTCGGCCCATTAGGGTCGAAAGAGTTAAAAAAAAAAGATGCTTATTTCTATTGGGGATGAATAGTTTATTTTGTTTTTTTTTTATTGATTTTCAAAAATAATGGAATGAAATAAAACTTTTTTTTGATATTTTTAATTTTAAACTCAACCTAATGGAAATAAATACAATTTGTTTTAATTGATATTTTTAAGAAAAAAACGTTTTTTCTTTTAACAATAAAAATTAATTTAAACTTTGAATGGTAAAAATAAATAAAATTACAAACAAAAAACTTAAACTGAAACAATTCAACTTTTTTTTTTCGAGAAATTTATTTTACAAATTATTTTTTACGTGGGTGTCAGTTTTTTTCTCTTCTTCTTCCTCTGACCAAACAAGGCACCAGCGACGTTTTTGGCCAGAACCACGAAATCGAAACTAAACGATTTTGATTTAATATTTTGGGTTCGATTTAAAAAAAATGCCTTGATCCTTTGAAACCGAACCTATCAAAATTACCAAATAGTCACTCAGAGTTGCTATATTTGATGAACATGTTAAAACCAAAATATTGGTTTGTCTTTTTTTTTTTTTTGCCTTATAGTCAGGCCCGATTTATATCGGCCTCTAAGGACCCAATGTGTTAAAAACAAAAAACACCCATGCATGCATTTTTCCTTCTCACGGAAATATGTCTAGCTTTTTGTTAATTACTTTCGATATTAAATCTAATTTTAATATAAAAACAATAGTTTTTAAAAATTCTTTTTCTAAAAGAGAAAGACTTCTAAGTTTCTTTCTTTTAGTTTAAAACAAAACTTGGCCATTTTCAAAATTCTAATTCATTTTTTAAGGAAAAAGAAAAAACGAAAAAATTAATACTTGTTTTTTTTTTTCTAATATTTTAAATTCAGAACTTTCCTGAATAAGAAAACAAAATATTTTAAACTCACACACCAACAGTCACACACAAATTTTTGTTAATGGTTTTTGTTTATTGTCGTATAATAACATTTTAAAGAAGGAAAAATAAATTAAACCATCCTTATTCTTATTGTATATAAAATTGATCAAAGTTCATTTTAAGGATTCCGAAAAATAAACTAAAAACTCATCCTTAATTTTAATTTATTTATTTCAAACTTAAACTCTATCTTTTCGTCTAAATAAGTTTCCCGAACCAAAACGATAGAGTTTGTTCGGCTGATGAATCACAATGGAAATTTATTTTCTTTATTGTTGTTGTTTTCTACAGATGGCGTAGAGGGGGTACCAAATTACTATTACCCCCCCCCATCTTTTCTTTCACCTCCCGTCGACACACACACACACACACACACACACACACACACACAATGGTTGTTTGTTCTTTATTTGAAATTGCTACTAAAAATAATGACATTCATGTCCGAGAGAGATAGAGAGAATAAGAGACATAGAGAGAATGAAGTTAAATGAATTTTATTTCTTTTTAGTTAAGTATTTTAAATTCACCAAACTGGTAATTTTTTTTTACTCTTTTTTTTTTTTACTGTCTCTTTCTTTCTCTCTCTTCTGTCTGTTTCTTTCACTCTCTTCTCTTTCTCTCTCTCTCACACTGAGAGAGTAATAGAATTAATTAGCCAGATTTGCTCGCATTATTTATTATTCGCCAAAATTCTAGTTGGGATTTTTTGTGACAAACACGAGTGATCACGACATTGTTATTGACAAATTACTTTCTTCTTTTCACAATATATCTTAGGATTTTGTTGTCAATATAAAGATTATTAATATTATTGTTAAATTTGCAACATAAAATGCCCCTTCCAACCTCTTCCTAGCAAAAAGCTGTGAATATCATTATCACATTCAGCAATGAGAGAAAGAGAGAATTTGTTCTCTCAGTTCATCAAAAATTAAATTTTTTGATAAATACATTAAATAATATTAATTAATAAATACCGTATTTCCATTTTTTTAATTATCTATATTTATCTTGATATCGGTCGGCGAATATAATAATGTGATGATAATAATGTGATGATGAATATGTGGAAGAGATTATTGCACGTCACACGTGATCTGAACATGCCGGCCGGCCGGCTCTGCTTAATACCGCTCTCTTCTTCCATTCATCTATTCATCCTTTTACCCTCTGCGAGCTGCTGCTGCAGCTGCACAATTAGTGTTGCTGCAGCAGTGCAGGCAGCACAGCATCCTTCAGTTTTGTTAAAGCAAAATTATTTGAATGAATATGTAGGGAGCAGTAAGAAAACGACAAAAAAAGTTTAATCGAAACTATTGGAACGAAAACCAAACCCGAAATCCTTAAAAATCCCGAATAATAAAATCGATAATTTTATTTTTTTTTTCCTTTCTTGTTAATTGTTCTTATCAACAATAATAATATAATTAATAATAATAATATTGAGAAAATATAATTTAGTTATATTTTCTTAAGCTTCAACAAAACTTGTCGACCAAATTTTAATTGGTTCTGGTTGGTTAGGTTACACTCTGAACTTTTAATCTCTTAGAAAAATAAAATAAAAAAAATATGAAACTAAAACAATGCCGGCATTTTTTTTCGTCACTTGGTTTTGGTTTTATCACACCAACCATTAGTTCTGTCTTTTATTCAGTCAAAATAAATTCTGAACATCTTCGTTGGACTGACTGGAAAGAAAGCGAGTTGTTTTGAGATATATTGATTGATGGACGCGATGAAGAAATATGCTTATGAATGATGAATGGAAATGCACTATTATTGCACTCGTTATCACGAGAAGGTTAAAAAAGCGACCAATGAATGAAATTAAATTCACTCTTAGGAAAACGTCATATTGTTCTTGTTGCTACTACTTTTATGAATAGTATAAGTAATATTGATAATTTAAGGCAACAGTATTCATTCATTATTCTCACCAATCACCATTTCAGCAAAATTATGAGCAGCAACATTTTGACAACATCCATGGTGGATTAGGAACGTATCCACCCCACCACACCACCATTTCTTTCATTCATTTTTCTCCTTTCTTTTGATGGTTTTCTTCATTTTTCGTTCGATAAATGAAATGCTGGTCGGATTTGGGTTTCTTGTTGAATTCCTTCAGAACACCAACAACAGTCATAGCCTTCCTTCCAATCACATCCACACAGCTATGGTAGAAACCACAACCCACCAGTACCACCACTCGTCGTCGTCCGTCTTCTTCGTCCTCTTTACATACTTTAAAAACAAAACTAAGATAAGATATGTTAACAAATGAACAAAAGAGTCTACTCTGCCAATTTTGTGTCTACAGATTTGAAATTTCATATGTGGGGTTGGGGTATTATTTACACCTGAAGAAAAGTGAAGAAGAGGAAGAACACTTTCTAATTGTGTTGAAGTTTGGAATTACAAAAATAAAAAAATGAATGAACGCAAACAGAAAGCTAGAATAAGTTGGTTTTGGTTGGTTTAAACCAGCATATCGTCTCTCATTGGGTCATTTAATGGCTGTGAACTGATTTTATTTGTTTAATTTGGATTGTTTATAGCTTTTTAGTTTTTTATCTTTAGTCATTTTTCTGTGTGGTTGTTTGCTTGAGTGTTTTTTTAGCATAAGAATCGATCGTTTACAACTTTAATGTGCACTCTACTTCATTTCCACTTGCACGAGAGCGCACGCACGACACGTGTTTACTATATAAAAAAAGCTCATTTAATCTAAAATTAGAAAAATGAAGATTCGGTAATACTGAATTTTAACACCCATGGGTGCCATATTTAGTGATAGTTAGTTCAAACTGCATGGAACACATGTGTGCGAAAATACACTGATACCGAAGATTCTTGCTTCGTGGCGATGAGGTGGGTGGGTGGACAGTCACAGATGAGGTAAGGTGACAGAACCAGACACTATCACAGACACACACAAACCCACACCACACCACAGATCAACTTAACTGGCACTACTAGCACAGACACCTCTCTGACCTTAGTCACGCCACTCGGAAGCTAAAAAGCAAAAACTAATAAGCTTTTCTAAAAAGTTTCAATGACAGCCACCTAAAGAAAAAAAAACATGAAAGCGTTTAAAGTGAGTTGAAATAAAACATGTTTTTTTTCTTTTTTTTCTAAAGAAGACATGGCTGACATATTGACATATTGATTTCGTTCTTACTTTTTTCCTTACTTCCTTCCTTCACTATTTTATCAAATACTTTTAAATCATTCTGTCGTTTAGGCAACAATATTAATCTCTTGGGGATATCTTACGTAGGGTCCCATTGGGTATGGCATTTTGGTGACTGTGTTATGGTGGATATGCATGTTGATTGTTGCATGTATTCTTTATAAGACGCGACTGGGTCACAAAAAAGAGTCTAGTTAAGGTTAAACAATAGTTTAATGAAGATTTTAAGTAGGGTTAGCCCGGTATTGAGTAAATGTGGTTGTGGTGGTGACTGTCTGTGTTGTTTGGTGTGATGGTGGATGTTAAATAACTCGCGAATAATGGGTCACGAAATAGTCAGTTTCTAGTTAAGAAATAGTTTAATAACCAGACCCGATTAGTTCCCCCTACCAAAAACTGACCTTGTGCCAAATTGTAATTTTATTGCAATAATGAAATAAATAATACCCCCTCAAGTCTTGTCGATCGGTGTTTGGACAATCTTTCTTTCTTCCTTCCATTCTTTTTTCTTCCTTTTTTTTCCCTTCCTCCCTTCCTTCGTTTATTTCTTCATTTTACACAAAGTAGGATGTTATAAGGGTTTCGGTTGCCATTTTAATTTGAAAATTTTTTTATTGAAAATCATCCCCATTAACTATTGTATTAAAAGTGTTTAATGTCATTTTGTTATTTTAACTTAACTCCACCACAGTCAGAACTCTTCGTTGTAGAAAACAAAAACAAACAATATCATCGTCATCATCATCACCATGACTAAAATTGTTTTCTTGATTGTTTTGAAATATGCGTCTGTGTCATTTCTGTCTGTCAGTCAGTCAAAGTGCACCCGGGCACCCCTCCCGGGTACCCCCACTCTAGTAGTGCGTTTGCCGTTTTGGGTAGGATCGGGACGGTGGATGGGCTGCTCTTTGCAATGAAAGCTCCTTGTTTATTATTATCATCATTAACAAAAAATCTTGTAGATAAACTTTGAAATAGATTTTAAGTTTTCGTCATTTCTTTTTTTGTTGAAACTTTTTGTTTAAATTTTATTGACTTATTTCTCCCTTTCCCATTCTTTCGGTGTCTTTTTTTTTCTCTCGGATTAATGATAAAAAGTTATTAGCAAAAAACTTAGTAAACAAACGGATGTGTGCGGGTCGGGTCTGCGTCCGGAATTTTTATACTTTAGACGTGAAATCAGACAGAAAAAGATACCCAAAGGAGACACACACAACAAAGTATTATCGCTTTTATTTAACATCAAAAAATATTTGTTCCGGAAATATTAATGTGTTTTTTTCCAAAGGGAAGGGTTCTAAGGATTGGTGTTAGGTTTGATTTGTAGCAAATCATTTGTACTAAGTAGGTGGGAGTTAGGGTTTATTTTTTTGGTAGATTCATAAGGCCTGAAAAGAAATTCTATAAGAAAAACGAAACAAGGTTTTTTTTTGTATTAGATTGATTTCGCGTCTATCAATTATCAATACTACGTCCTCCCCCCCTACTTTATTTTTACAGTCATCATCCACTCCAGTCAGCAGCCCACAAGGCCCCAGCTAGCTCACCTCAGCCAGCCCAAGCACTTAATTTTCTTCTTGTACTAATTCTAATCTTTAGCTGTTAATACTTGTAATAACATTAATGTTCTTATTTGTGTTTTTGGTTGTTAGTGTTTGTATTTATTTGACATAAGAAGTGAGTCGCCTTGACCTTTTGCTTCCTTTCTTCCTTCGTCTTTTTCGCAACAACAATCGTGAAGAAGACCAACCTCGCCTTCATAAACAGTCATTGTTTTATTTACCCACTTCCTCCCCTACCTACCCAAAGGTTATTTTCTTTAGTCAAAACAAAGCTAATAAGTAATAAATAATCATCAGAGGCACTAAACGGCACCAAAACCCTCCTCCCCGTCTTCAAAAAAATTCATTTGCCTTGCCTGACTATGTGTTCATATTCACTGTGTCAAAAAACTGATAAGTAGTTAACTTTCTTTGTGTGTGTGTGTCATGGCACGCCCCTTTCTTTTCTACTTTTTGTAGTTTATTTTTTGTTAAAAAGAGCAATTAATATTTGGATGAATTTATTGCTTGTAGGAAATAATAGAAACATAAACCCCTAACAAAATGTCTTTAATAAGTTAGTTTAGTTATTAAAAATAATAAAGCTAATAATTTCTTGACGTGAGAATATTGTGACTGAGTACTGACTGACGTGACGTAAAAAATCCTTCTTCTTCCTGTTTGTCCGTCTGTCTATCTTCTTTAATATCAACTCAACTAAACACACACACATTTACATAACACATTTACCGGCAATTATTTGAGGTTTCCGTTTAAAGGGATAACAGAAAACACAAGAATAATCTGCGAAATTTAGCCGCCATAATGTTTTCTTCCTTCCTTTCGTTCTTTCTTCCTTTCTTTCGTTCTTTCTTCCTTTCTTTCTTTCTTTCTTCCTTTTTTTCTTCCTTTCGTTCTTTCTTCCTTTCATTCTTTCTTCCTTTCGTTCTTCCTTACTTTCGTTCTTCCTTACTTTCATTCTTTCTTCCTTACTTTCGTTCTTTCTTCCTTCCTTTCTTTCTTCCTTCCTTCCTTCCTTCCTTTCTTTCTTTCTTTCGTTCTTTCTATCTTTCTTGCTTTCTTCTTTTCGTTCTTTCTTTCTTCTTTTCGTTCTTTCTTTCTTCTTTTCGTTCTTTCTTTCTTCTTTTCGTTCTTTCTTTCTTCCTTTCCTTCTTTCTTCCCCTGTAAGAATAAAGACTTTTATTTATTTCCCCTTTCTTCTTTCCTTCCTATTTTTGCCTGGTTCCAGCAGATTTGAACCTTCTCCATGATTCGAACCTTCCTTCTTTATAGTTGTTTAAACATAAAAAAAAAAAACGAAATATTAAAATAATCATTCCTCCTCCTCCTCCTCCTCCTCCGTCCAGCCAATATATTTTTCATCGAAATCAAAGATTCCCCCCAAATTCCTTTATTCTATGATTATTTTCACCATTTCCTTGTGTTATCCTCACTAGTCGTCCTTCCGTCGTCGTCTGCCACCCGGCATTCAATGAATAACGGGTGGCAGACAATAATGGCATTCATCTTCATCCATCATCATTGTCTCTCTTCGTTACTATCATTATTAATATTATTATCTAAAAAAAAAAAAAAAAAAGCCGGCAGTCGCCAGAAGGCCATTCCATCCCACGAGGAAGAAGGAACAGAAAAAAAATGTTCTTGTTTACTTAAACCATGATCACTTCTTACATGCACAAAAACCCTTGCCACCCGTTTCTCACCATGGGTCATAGATTTTCTTGGAGGGGGAAAAAAGGACTCAAAATATATTGTAAAAAAAGAAACTGGAAGACTTTGGAGGGGGGGGTTATTAATGAATAAATTAACACTTAATAGTAATAATTAAATTAATTCATTAACAATTGTAAAAAGTACTAATTAAACTAAATGAATAAATGAGTGATGGAATGGATGATGATGATGAGGAGGAGGAGGAGGCTGTCTTTCCGTTCTATTTTCTCTGCTGATTGTACCAAATATTATTATTGTCTAGTTTCTCTCAAAATTCAAGTTAAAGAGATTCACCCACCCACGAACCTCTTCCTTCCTTCTCTGACTAGACGGGGGGGGGTGAAGCTTCCCCCTCCGCTTCTCTCTTCCTACCCCTCCCTGTCTGTCTGTCGGCCTTTAGGGGTGATGTAACACAAAGAAAGGGAGGATGGAGAGAAGAAAGGTTGAACGAAAGAATCCTATCTCTCTCACTCTCTCACCCTTTCTCTCTCTCTCACTCTCTCTTTCTTTCACTCTCTTTCTCCCTCTCTCTCTCTTTCACTCTCTTTCTCCCACTCTCTCTTTCTCTCTCTCTCTCTCACTCTCTCTTTCTCTCTCTCTCTCTCTCTCACTCTCTCTCTTTCTCTCTCTCTCACTCTCCTGTTCATCATTGTCATTTCTTTGTTGTTTCTATCTTTGTGTCTTTTTATTACAACAAAAACCTTTTTCCATTTCTTTTTTCTTTCTAATTCCTGTCTATCTTTCTTCTTTCTCTTCCATTGTTTCTTCTTCTTTTCTTCCTCCATTCCTTCACCAGAAATACTTCTTTTAGGTTCCCACACGCTGCCCCCTTTCTCTCAAACCAAAAAAGGGGGCAGGGAAGGGGTTTTTCTATTTTCTCTTTTCATAAGAATTTGGCACAGGAAACAAAATGAAGGAAAAATGATTTCTGGGAAGATTTATAAAAATTGTATTTGTAGAAATTCTTTTGTGGATCTTTATTATTATTTCAATTATTGATGATCTTTAGTGGGGAGGAGGGAGGGGGCTGTCTTTGAAGAAGATTAGATTGGAATATCATCATCATCATTACCATCAGCATCATCATCATCATCATCACAACCTTTGTCATCACATTGTGTAATACAATTCCAGAGTCCAAGCTTTTACCACTTCTGAAAGTGAATTGGTTTTGACTGGGATTTGAACTTGTGTTATAAGATTCCAAATTCCAAGCTTTTACTACTTCTGAAAGTGAATGGGTTTTGACTGGGATTTGAACTTGTGTTATAAGATTCCAGATTCCAAGCTTTTACTACTTCTGAAAGTGAATGGGTTTTGACTGGGATTTGAACTTGTGTTATAAGATTCCAAAATCCAAGCTTTTACCACTTCTGAAAGTGAATGTAACGGTTTTGACTGGGATTTGAACTTGTGTTATAAGATTCCAGATTCCAAGCTTTTACTACTTCTGAATGTGAATGGGTTTTGACTGGGATTTGAACTTGTGTTATAAGATTCCAAAATCCAAGCTTTTACCACTTCTGAATGTGAATGTAACGGTTTTGACTGGGAATTGAACTTGTGTAATTCTAGTTTTTACCACTTCCTCCACTCTCGCTTGTGTAAAAGACTGGTGTCAGCATTTTGGAAATAAATCTCCATTTTGGTTTGAGGTTAAAGTTTTCCCAGGTTGATTTTCCCTTGAGACATAATTTCATTTTGTTTTCTAATGGCGTTTTGCATTCATTGCTAAATCAAGCCAACACCTTCAGGTATGGGGGAGTGCCCAGCATGGCTGCTCTCTCTCTCTCTTTGTGAGTCTGGGATTGTTTTTAATTCTTATTAAAAGTTAAGTCAGTGTGAAACACAAAAAGCAATTGAGACGAAAACAAGAAAAATAAAATTTTTTATTTGATTGAAAGTTCTTTTGATTACTGGTATTTTTAGATTTGAAATAAAATTCTGTTAAAAGCGGAAACTGAAGTTTAATTAAAAACAAAAGAATTAAATTCATTCTTTAGAATTGAAAATCTAATGATTGGTTAAAGCAGTGGTTCCCAACCACTGTCCTGCAACATATTACTGTGCCATAGAATGATAATTACTGGTGTACCACAAAGAGATAATAGGCGGAAGACATTTAATTTTTTTTTCGGAATCCTTGGGATGAGGCTTGAAGATTTGTGCTATTATTATTCAAACTGTTGTCCTCATCCTTATCAATGTTATATTCACAACATTTCGGCCGATTATCCCTTTGGCCTTCTTCAGGTGATAATATATCTACATTTTTTCTATTAATCATTTTGTTAGTAAAACTTTTCTTTGATTGGATTTTTAAATAAATTTTTTTAAAAATCGTTGTGTAGAGCTGTTTCTAGCTTTGTAATTGAAAATCACGAAAACAATAATATTTTTAAAAAAATCGTTGTGTAGAGTTGTTTTCAGCTTTGATCAGTAATCACAAAAATCTAATTATCTATATTATCACCTGAAGAAGGCCGATGGGATAATCGGCCGAAACGTTATGAATATAGCAATGATAAGGATGAGGACAACAGTCCGAATAATAATAATAGCACGCATTTTATTTCATTTTTTTAATGAAGACATTTAATTTCTTAACCCTTTTGTAACCTAACTTATTGAAATTACCAAGTAGTCACCCAGAGCCATTATATTAGTGTAAAATATCTGGGTCAAACTATTGGTGTGTCCTATTTTCCTTATGCCATCTGAGCCGATATATCGGCCCTTTAGGGTTCAAAGGCTAATCATGATGACAGCGCACAATTTAAAATTACTGAATTTCTGGAATCTAAATGTTTCTTGTATACTAATTGGTAAACGTTGTTAATCTTTATATCATTTATATATCTTGTTTATAATATTAACAGATGGGCAGCGACGGTGGAGCATTGGTAGAAGCTCGGGCTGTGAGATCGTTTTACGCGAGTTCAAATCCCAGTCAAAACCATTACTTTCACTTTAGC
>JAUZSX010048533.1:0-20066 GCA_034780655.1 Idiosepius hallami
TAACTAATATACACGCTCTATCACTGATATTGAGCACTCTAACTATAATTTTAAGCAACATTATTTCTTAAAATAATTATATATATATATATATATATATATTTTATTAACCATGAGCTTGAGATGAAGGTGATTTTGACTTCTGAAATATATAACACATTCAACTTTGTTCAGGATTTCTTTTTTAGTATTTTAAACAAAAAGTATGCGATAAACATGGATTCAATAATAAATACTTATCATTCACTATGATACATATATGGGTCTTAGTCAGGATTCAAACGATAACAGCAATCACATTCTCACAGCAGCAGTTAGATAAGCCAAATTCAATAAAATAGCAACATTGCTATTTTAGATGGTGGTGGTGGGGGAATTATAATAGAAATAAAGGAGAACTTTAGTCTGTGGCTTTATCATCACAGATTAGACAAATAGGTAAACACAAAAGAATTATAAGGAGTTGATCACAGCAAATATCACTTTATCTAAAAAGCTGTTCAACCAAAATTAATTCCAATCAAATTCTTTTCCCTAAAGATTAATCGTCAGTAAGTTTATTTCAAGAAACATAATTTTTAAGAGGTTATACAGATTTTTAACTCTTTGGACTCTAAGAGGCTGATATATCGACCCTGAAACATAAGACAAAAGAAGACACACCAATATTTTGGCTTTAATATTTTTCTCTAATATAACAACCCTGACTAGTAGCTAATATTGATAAGCTAGGATCCAAAGGATTAAAAAACTATTTCAACTTTTGATGTCTTTTTTTTTTTTTAATTTGATGCATTATTTAAAACATGGAAAAGAACAAAAATTCACTTTAAAATTACTTTATGATAAATAAACTTATTATACAGGGTGATAAAAAAGTCCCTGTGCACCTAAAAATATTTTTAGTAACATCATTTTGTACACACGCATTTTAAAAAATTTTTTTATATATTTATAAAAATTTTTTTTAAAAAGCGCATATGTACAAAATGATGTTACTAAAAATATTTTTAGGTGCACAGGGACTTTTTGATCACCCTGTATTATAGAATTATAATGATTTGATCACAGCAAATATCACTTATCTATTGGCCATTCAACAAATGAATTCCAATCAAATTCTTTTCCCTAAAAATTACTCTTCATTACTTAAAGCATAGAAAAAGAACAAAAATTCATTTTAAAATTACTTTATAATAAATAAACTCATCACTAACATTTTGAAATAAAGGCGAACTTTAGTCTGTAGCTTTATCATCACAGATTAGACAAGTAGGTAAACACAAAAGAATTATAAGGAGTTGATCACAGCAAATATCACTTTTATTTTAAAATTACTTTATGATAAAAAAACTCATCACTAACATTTTGAAATGATACTGAAGTTAAGTGTTTTAAGTCCCTTTTAAAAAGTTGTCTTTTTTAGGAATTTGGCTTAACCAACTTTTGGTCAAGGGAAATTAATTAAGAGATGATCATTTTTGATAAGGACAAATTTCGAACAAGCAACATTTATGATGGCCTTTCATTAAACTGAGAGAACACAATAAGGTGGTTGAAGGTCAATATGGAAAGCAAATACTTATGTTGTTTTGATTATCATCTATATACATATTCCATTGTGGTCCAAAGTTATTAGATTAGGCAAAGAAGGAAATGGCTGAAGCGTCAAAAGATTATCATTCTTGTTTCAGCAACATATTTTCTTTGACTTTGTTCTGTCGTTTTTGTAATTCTTCACTTATGACATTCCGAAGATTTGGATTCGTAAAATGTTCTGCAAAAAAGAAAAAAAAAATTATTTGAGATACAGACAATTAAAATGTGATTATTAGAAATTATTATTATTAGAAATTAATTTATTCTACCCCTTTTTTAAAGTTATTTGAGACACAGACAATTAAAACGAGATTATGAAATTATTATTATTATAAATTAATTTACTCTAACCACTTTTTTTTAAAGTTATTAGAGATACAGACAAATCGAATGAAATTAGAACGAAAATAATATTTGAATTAAAGAAAATTGGTTTTCTTTCTGAACAGTAATTGAATGAAACGATCATTTTTGGAAACATAAAACCAGAGAGAAAAATAGAATTCCAGAAATCTGGGAAATAAAATTTTTTTTTTTTTTTAAGTAAAGAAATGCAGTATGAGTTTGAACGAACTAATCAAGTGACAAATAGAATTTTCTACAGAATAAAGTTCAACTTGAAAATGTCAAAAAAATATCCATTAACCATGACACCCAGTGGTGCGTTGAGCAGCAAATTTATTGTGTTTTTTTGTTGTTCCTGTTTCTGTAGCATACTTGTTTTAATGAGAAAAAGTTGCTAGCCCTTTGCTCACCCCCCAAGCTGGAGGACCTTTTGTGAGCCTTTGAAATTAGTGTTGCCCTTCACCTAGATGAGATACTCTCTCGAGTTAACGAGCCCCATATACGCGAGGCGACTAAAGTTCGATGCAGTGGTTTTGACTGGGATTTGAACTCTCAAAATAATAGTGACTCTTTCTCGTAAAAACAAGTATGCTACAGAAACAGCAAATACAAATTTGCTACCCAACGCACCACTGGGTGTAATGGTTGTTGAAAAAAAGACACATTCATGACAAAAATAGTGGGAAAAAAATGCCACAGAAAAAGAGGAAATGCTAGCAATGTAAAAAATACCTGCTGCAAATTATACAACATTCATGACAAAAATAGTGAAAAAATGCCACGAAAAGAGAAAAAGCTAGAAATATCAAAATACCTGCAGCAAATTCTCGAATATTGTTTGGTTGTTTTAAAAGGACTTCACTGAAATGGAAGAAAAGTCAATTTGATTATCAATAAAAACTCACAAGTTGATTCTTCTAAGCAGTTTGTTTTGTTTTGAATAATTGAAAAAAAGAAAATATATTAATTTTCAGAATGTTAAATTTAATAAAACATAAAAGTAGAATTTCTTTCCTTAAATTTTTATTTAAAATTTCACTCAGTTGTTTTTCTTTTCCTTCTGAAAAAAATGCACTATTTCCAATAACAGTAACAATAATAATTTGTTTTTAAATCGTATTAAAGAACAAAAAAATGCAATTTAATTCCATTAATAATTTGTGACTTTTGAATTTACAGGAATTATGATGTTGTGTACATTTGAAAAATGTGCTTAAAGATTTTTAAAAAATTCTTAAATATTGTCGAGTTTTTGAGCTATAAATTAAGTAATACAAATAGTGTTCTTATAGTTTGTTCATGAAAAGGACTTTTAGCATAACAGTTTGTTGTGTAGTTTATAATACTGTCAGTAGCTAAATACTTGATGCTTCCCTAGGGCTACAAAGGATGTTTTTATGCTGACACCATTACTAAATGGATTTGCTAAGCATTGGACATTTTCCAGTGATGAACTTGTATGTAAGTCAACCTTTCCAGATAGGATACACAGAGATAAATCCATCCTCAATGAAGATCTTTTAGATAAGAAATACTGGAAGTGTGTAGTGATTTTAGTCTCGATTCAGGCAACAGGATGATGAATATTTAACATATCAGAACCATAAAAATTGTGTTTAAACAAAATAATCCAATCAGATGTTTTAATGAGTTCCTACTCGAGTGTCAATGAAAAGTTCAAAGTAAAATATTCATATATAAATTCGAATCAGTTAGCAACAGGGCCATGTTTATGGACCCTGCGGGGGGGGAGGCGCAAAGCTCCTTCGCTTCGCAGATCCTTTGTAATGCAAAAAATTAACAATTAATTATTAGGTTTAACTAGAAAATCATTATTACATTAATATATTGAAATTATTATATTACATTATATATTGAAATGTACATCAATCAATCTCTCTGCCTAGACTTTGATCGAAGCTTAGAGACTTGATTATCAAGCACAAACCTAAGTTAGGCACAAGGCCAATTTTACGGGCTCATTATATTCCTGGAGTTTTTCTAATCAGTTTTGCCTTATACCTAGATGAATTACTCTCATTGAGTTGATGGGCCTTATCCACCTGAGTTTTTCGAAGTAGATGAGTTAGTTACTCTCTCGAGTTAACAAGTCTCATCTGCCAACGATAGCTAACAACAAATAATGGTTTTGACTGAGATTTGGACTACTGTAATATAATTTCAGAGTCTAAGTTTTACCATTGATTGCTCTCTGGCCACCTGCCTGCAGTCTGAGAGTAATCACTATGATATATCAATATTGTCAATAAAATAATAATAGATGTCTCCACATAAATATAAACCACCTTATGGGCAGGAAAGGTATTAGCTAAAGGTATTTTTTGCAAAGTCTCTCCCAGTAAATAGTTTAATACATAGTTAATGAATAAAAAAAGCCAAATATAAATTTAGAGTAAAAACTAAACAATAATCCAAAGGTTCAGATATTCACTCAAAGGTAAGATATCTTTTATACATTATTTTTCTTCCACTCTTTGTAAAAAACAAGAAAAACCTCAGGAAAAAAAAAAAAAAAAAAAAAATTATATATATATATATAGAGAGAGAGATACAAATGAACAAATTTATATAGCAAAATTAAAATCTCATATCCTACCTGAGAAAATCGGCTAACATACATTCAACTTCTGGGTGTTCACGGAGATACCTCTCATTTTGTTCGCGTGTTTCTACCTACAAAAAATTTAGAATATTTTCATTCTGACAAAAAGAGATGGATAGAAAAGAACAAAATTAAGATATTGGCTTTTTTTTTCATAAAGCTAAATTAAACGATCTTAGCATTAGCAACGACAAGCCATTATTTTTATTTTAATCCTTTCGTTTGCTCGCAATATAACCCTTTAAACAACATTTAATATCGCATATCTTTTCAGTTTTACCTACCTTAAACTGATTAAGTTTTTCTTGTTGATCATCACTGAGGGCCCCCAAATCAGCGCCAGTCTTTAAGTCATATTTCTCCATTCCATGGGGTTCGTTATGTTTTGGTTTAGAAGCCATTTTTAGCATCTAATATTTACCTTGACAATAAGAAAATACAAACAGTTCAAGCATTCATTTTTTTCACATATTTTCGTATAATTATTTTTTTTTGACAAAATACACTAAACCGACTGCACACACAGCCAGTGCAACATCAAATTAATAAATCTAATTTATAAATCCGTTTAAAAAAAAATAAAAGACCATCGACAAGTTTATTTAAATTATTCAATGTTTTCAGTTATAGTTTTTATTTTTTAGATAAGGCTTCGAAATTTTTGTTCTTATCTAGGTTTTTGATGTTTCTACAAATTTCGGCCTAATCTCTCTCAGGCCGTCCCGTCCGTCTTTAGGTTTTTTTTTGTGCCGCAAAACGGATAGAGGCGTGGAGAGTAGTCTACGGTTCTAGTTGAGCATTCATTGTCGTCGGTTGCACAAAAAAAAGTGGTTGTTTAGTTCGATAGACAATAAATACTCAGGATTCGGTGACGAGTGACGAGACCCAGCATCAGCATACCTATCTGATTTTACGGTTAAAAAACACCTGAAGACAACCTTAGGGAGACTAGACCGAAACGTAGTGTAGAAACATCAAAAACCTACAAAGATGAGGACAAAAGTCCGAATAATAAAGTTAATTCCTATTTCGAAGCCTCATCTCAAAAATAAAACTATAACTGAAAACAAAAGTCCGAATAATAAAGTTAATTCCTATTATTCAATGTTTGTTTACGGGTGTTTTGTCAAAATGCTTCCATTTCCTGAAAACATAAATTTAGTAGATAACATTCTTTGAGAAATCAATTAAATTAAATATAGGGGTTAAAGTCTAATGAAAAGATGTTCATCGGCCAGCAGCGACTAAAAACATTTAAACATAGAAAATAATTACTTTGTATTCAATTTCTTCCTCCTGACTCTTAACCCTGTCTGTGGCTGTAACGTCTGTGGTTTTAGCTACAGTTAGTTACCAATTAATAATCCTTTCTTTTTTCTTTTTCTTTCTATAATTAATTTGTTTGTTTCACACTTCTGATAGCACGATGAACTCTATTCTAGAACTTAACGATATTTTCTTTACTGGCGTCTTGTCTTTTTAAAATAAAATCATTAGTTTCAATTGATGTATATTTGTTTAGGTTCTATCACTTATTCAGCGTGGGACGATCACAAGTTAAAGGGAAAAAGGTTGTCTAGGAACAATTTGCATTGTCTCCGGTAGGGCAATCAGTCACGTCACCACAAACACCAATCACCACCACCACCACCACCAAGACTTAATAGGATAAAAGACAAATTTTGTAAATGTGTCGCGAGAGCAAGTGCGCTGCTGCATGCGGCGGGCGGCGCCGCTGTTGCTCGCTCGTTCTCTGCCTGCGTGCACGCTCACCCACATAAAAAGGCAAAAATGTTAGAGTAAATTGAATTTTTTAATAAAAGAATTCATTTTTACAAACAAAAATGCTTTTCTTTGCTTTGAAACTAAGGATTTTATTTAAAAAAAAAGGCAAGACGCAAGGAAAGAAAATATCGCTAAATTCTAGAATAAGAGTCCATCGAGATATCAGAAGTGTGAAATAAAACATTAACAAACATATTAATTGAAGAAAGAAAAAAAAAGGATTATTATTTTTGTATTAACTGGTAACTAGGTAAAACCACAGACTGGACAGACGTTAATACAGCATAAAAGCCCATCTTGTAAATGTATAACCTTGATGCCATTATCAAAGCTTAAGGTATTTCCAGAAAAAAAAGAGAGGGCATAAAAAAACATTTTTAAAAAGAAGAATGCAAGAAAAAACCATGCTGTGAAAAATAAATTGTGGCTCTTTATACTATTCTGTTGTTTTTGTAAAATCACGTTTTTAAGCCGTATTTAAAAAAATGTAGTGATAATTAAATTTTAGTTTTTCTGTGTATTTTAAAAAGTAATTGAAAAGATATGTCATTAGAAAAGAACAACTCGAAGTTTTAGCATTAAAAAAATTATACGTCGCCGATAGGATTCGAACCTATGCGGGGAGACCCCAATGGATTTCTAGTCCATCGCCTTAACCACTCGGCCACGACGACTTGTATACAAAATGTTGCGTCAAATAGATATTAATTATTTAAAATTACTAAAACATACTTTTTCAGTTAATTTGTATTTGTAATTATTCTTGTTTGAATATTTTGTTAGTTTGGTTGAAAAAATATTAAATAATTCTAACAGATACGATGACATGGAAAGATTATAAGATTACAGAATAAAAACACCCATGGAACATTTCGAATCTTCTTATTTAAACAATTACTAAATGATTTTCATTTTATTTGGAAAAAAAAAAATTAGTGATGATGCTTATATTAATCGAAATTTTTAAAAGAAAGTTTTTAATCAATTTTTTAAGTGGAAAAAATATCCAATGTTTTATCTCGCTATCGTTCTCTCTTTGTTTATTTTTTGTTTTGTTTTGTTTTTTTTAGAGCGAAAACATTTTGCGTATTTTTATTCTCTCGGGTTCATAATAATTTTTATGCCATTATTTATCTATAATTTTTTCGTTCTTTTAACCTAAAACTTAGCCAGATCAGTAATATATTTCCCGAGTAAAGGAAATAAGTCTTTAACTGACAATAATGTATTCAGTCACTCCAAGGTAGCAGTTAAACTTAATAAAAAATAATCCACTTTACTAAAGTACCGTTTAAAAAAGGGCAGATAACTGTGTAGCTGATTTACCGAAAAATTTTTGTTTTTTATGACATCTTTTGACAAGTCTTCGTGGAAATAATAATGTCACGGTATTTTTGTCGAACACCAACGCGTTTTATCAATTACACAAGTTGCACTATTTAATCCATAGATAGAAGGAAGATAAGGTTTCATACTTTTCCCAAGGGTATTAGTCGACATGTCAAGGTAGACTTGGATTCGAACTCACGTAGTAGTTACGTGACGTTAACAAATGAATGCAATAATAATTGTAATAAAAACATTTCGAATAGCTCTCTGCTCTACTTTTCTTTATTTGCAATTTGATTAAAAGGACTAAATCGCAGCAAAAACGCCCACCAAACGAAACGGCAAACACATGAATTAATGATTACTTTGTGAATCCAGTGAATAAAAAAACAGCGTTAGTGTTTTTGGCAGTTCTTGGCAAGTGATCAAGCAATAGATATTCGAAAGATATCCGTTCTTGTTATCACTATTTTTTTAGCCGGTCGGCGTGGCTCAGTGTGACAGACAATCAGACTCCGGAACCGTAATACGCGGGTTCGAATCCAAGTTGTTCCGTCTACGTTCACATGTCGACTAATATCGTTGGGAAAGGTAAAGCCCAATCTTCCCTCCAGCTACGAGTTAAATAAATAGTGAAAAAGAAAGACTTTAACGACGGATATGGCGGATGATGTATACAATGACACAACGGCACTGAAGGCGGTGGGGCTGCAACAGAGGATGGCCTCCAGTCGTCGTGGTTAACTTCTCCATGCCATTGGAACAAGACCATCCTTTGCCAAGAGCCAAGGGTCGTGTGTGGTGACTGCAGGTGCATCATGCATCCAGTCTCCCCACGTTAAAAGACATCACGCTCAGGCAGGCGTCCTCATGAAAGGTCCACAACCACAAGGTAAGGACCAAGACGGAGGATAGTCATACTCGATCACGAGTGACCACCGATGATCATTATTTTTAAAATATCATTAAACCCTGTCTCTCGACTCTAATTGGCCGATAACGGCCTTTAGGCAAAAATAGACATACCGACATTTCAACCCTAATATGGCCCTTTAATAGAAAGGTTTTGAGTGAGTGAGTGAGTGAGTGTGACTGTGAGTTACTCGTTGGTAATTATGCTAAGTAGGATCCAAAGATTAATGCCGAAATATCGGCTCGTCCTATGTGTCTTTTTTTTTTGCCTTAGGTTGCCAGGGCTGTGTGCGATATCGGTTCTTAAGGGTTTAAAGCGTAAATAATAAAATTAACACTCTGGTGATACCAATGATTTTTTTTTTAAATAAAGCAAAAATAAAATACCCAAACAAACAGGGCAGGACCAGCCAGCAGCGTCAGCGAGCAGGCTCACCCAGTCACGTCGGCAGCAGCAGCATTCATTTAAAAAAAATTCTAAAGAAATAAAACTTTCTTTTCGCCTTCACAACTTTAAAAATATCGAAACATAAAACAATATTTAATTTTTGGTGGCTACCGCCAATCTCTCAGAAAAGGGACATTAATCTATCGTCGTACACAGAAAAAGCGAAAGTAATTAACTAATTCTAGATGGTGTAGTGTAGTGTAGTGTAGTGTAGTGTCAAGGCCGTACCGGTAGTTAATTACTTTCACTTTTTCTTTAATTACGACTGAATAAAGTTACGTTTGCTATGAATACGATATTATAAAAAGAAATCAACTTTATCATGTGTGTAGTGTGTATCCATTTCTTGATTTAGAAATTAAAGAAAATCCAACAACTACTCCTTACTTTTTTGTTATTTGCGAAAAGTTTCTTTGCTTTTCCTTGTGTGTTTCTGTTTCCTTAGGTGTGTGTGAAGGAAGCTGGAAGTTGAACTTGAATTTTTCAGATTATCGAAAATTTTAGTAACTTTAATTTTTTTTCTTATTCTTTTGAGATGTGGTTATTATCTTATCTTACGCATCAATTTGACAAAAATTTTTCATTACTGTTAACTAAACTACTCCCCGGCGGATTCTAGCTAAAGAGCAAGAGCACTCACACAGCCACACACACCCATGGTGCTAAATAAAATAATATATATACTTGGTGAGCAGCAGCAGCACCAACCTGCTAAATAAAATAAGAGTTTATTCGTTGTCATAGTAACGTTCAACAGGAAGTTAGTCACCGGAAGTAGCTCTTTTCTTTTCTTTAAACCCACAAGATGTCACCAACCAGCAATGAACAAAAAATAAATGTGTCGTCGTTACTGAAGAAATAAATCATTTTCTGCTAAATAAAATAGAAAACTTAGCAGAGAGAGCATCAAAATATTTACCATATCTTCAAGTGACTAATTGGGAAATAATTACTTTTTACCAACCCCAAATCCAGAAATGGCTGCGGTTTATCGAGCTGCAATTAAAACTCTAGATAAATTAGTTCCAGCCAAATTTGCACCTATTTGGAACCATCCAGCAGGTAAATCAATTAATTTACCTATTTTTGCTCTGCACCCTCAGGTGCTGATATGTATAACATATGTGTATGAATTTATTTTACTACTCTCTTAAAAAAATTAGGTAAAATTAAATCCTCGTTAATTTTTTTCTGGTGAATTTAAATTTAAGATAAAACGTGAAAAAAAGCAAACATTCTATTATTTTAATTATCAAAATTTCTTAGGGTGTCCAGATCGTAATTAATCTGATAAAAAATTTAAATAACTCTTTTATACAAAATATTTTAGTATATTTTATTTGTTTCTTTAACTGAAATAAAAATGTTGGTGAGTTTTTTTACTTTTTAGTCGTAAGAAAACTAGGTAGGCCCTAAGAAAACCTCTTAGTAATTCGTAAACAAAACCTATAACTCCAATTTTGCCTTACGATTTAATGTGTAGTGGGTGGTATGTTTAAAACTAACCCTTATTAACTAAAATTCATTCTGTTTTCACAATTAAGTTTTAAATTATTGACACTTTAGCAAAAATATCCAATTATTACCAACCGGATATAAAAACTACAAAAAAAAAGTCCTTTTCGTTCACTTAAACCAGAATTCTAGGCTTGATTTTGTTGTTGCTAGTTTTTCAAAATAAAAATCTTTCTTTTCCACTGACTGACTTCTTGAATTAGTTACTAATTAATTCGCCCCACCTCTAAAAAAAAAAGGTACATGAGGTGATTGATGATGATGATGATCTGTCAAATGAAAGTATTTTAAAATATTTGTATAAGGCAACTTTATTATTTGATTAACTTGAAAAAATCTCCTATAAACATCAAACTTTAAATTTTTCACACCTTGCTGCATGCAGGCTGGCAGGCTAGACTGGTGGTTTTTTCACTGGTTTTGGTTATTTTTGTGTTGTTGCTGAATGCTGGTCTGGTGTGTGTTAGTGTTACTAACATTAAACCTCAAATTTCTGAAAAATCATTAAATATTTTTAAATATTACGGCTGCCTGCAGCCTGTATGCTGCAATAGTCGGCACACCCATTTAAAACAGTCTCATTTCTTTCTTTTTTTTCTGATAAAGAATTTAAACATCCATTTCGTTTAATTATTTTATTTTGGGGGGTTGTCAATAATGAAGGCGGGGAATTAATTCAACTACCACGGGTGGAATGAGAGAAGTTAGAAATAAGACCAAATATCGGTATGCTCACCACACCTGGCCGGTGTGGCCACTAGCCAAAAAGGCCTTTAATTTTGTTAATTTACCCGAAAAATAAACGAATGTCCTGTGACGTTTTCTGTTCTAATAAAAGTTTAGTTTTCACTGCTGCTGCAGCAATTTGTTGTTGTTTCCTCAAATGCTATCCGTTAAAAACAAGCAATAAGCACTCAAAGAATAATCTCTTTAAGTTTTAACATTCTAGGTTTTCACAATTATTTTGTCTTAAAAAAGAGGGAAACTTCCTTAAAACGTTTTGAAGAAAGAAAGCTTAAGTCAATGAGACATTATTATTTGGGACATTGATTTCTTAACCTCAGGAAAGTACGAACGAACGACTATTTTGTTTTTGTCTTTCTATCCTTGATAACATACGAAAATAGATCGACAATCTTCGAGTGTTTTTCTATCGCCCCCTTTTTTCCGTAGAATTGAGTCTGTTTTTATTTTGAAATTTATTTTGATGTAACTGTAAACAACAAACAAGTAGTTGTTCGTTGTCATCTCTGTTATTTTATTTACTTTTTTTAAAGTAAAATTTGACCTTGCTTGTATGCCCCCTGGCTGCCTGTACCGACCTAGTCTTGTTTAGTTTTTTTAGACTTGTTTAGACTTTTTCAATAACAAATTAAGGTGAACGTATTAAACATGTTAAACGTCTTATCTGTAAAATAAAGAAGACAAGTCATTTAAACAGAATCAATTTACGAAGTAAAAATCTTATCAAATTTCTTGAGTAGACTTGTTGAACTAAATTGGATGTTGTCGCGTTGATTATGTTTTTCTTAAAATTAAACTATCGTAAATAATTTAAAAAGGGGAGCTCAAACAACATCAGTTTCATCAATTGATGTCACTCGTTATTTTAAAGTTTAATTTGGTGAAGGTCGTCTGAGTACTTAAAGGAGATAAGAATTTGAAAAAAATAGTGTTGAATAACCTTTTTGAAATAGCTGTTAGTGTTAGTGTTTATGTTCGCAACTTCAACTACTGCGCCTTTTTGAAAATGCAAATCGCAACCGACCGGCAATACTTTTTTTTTTCATACTCTGGAAGAAATACCACCTGCCAGCTGCCTTTGTAACCATATATGATATTGATCCATATCTAAAAAAAATAAAATATTAGAATTTTAATAAAAGTTCAACTCAATGAATTTTTAAGGAAATAGGACTAGCAGCAGCATCATCACCAGCTATATTCCAGATTCTATTGGGAACAAACAAACTCACACACACAAAGTTCCATTTAGATGAACATAAAGATTTTTTTCCTCTCGAATAACTTTTTTTTAACAGATTGATTAATTCATATTTTTCTTTTCATAGGACCTAAAACTGTATTCTTTTGGGCTCCAGCTTTTAAATGGGTAAGTTGTTTGATTCCATTTTGTATAAAATTTCAGGAAGATCTTTTAAGGATTTCTTACACTTTTTGAATCCTTTATACGAATTTCGTCTAATATTTATGAATAAAAATTAACAATAGGTTTAATTGCATTTATGTTACGTAGCTTACATATCTACTTTTTGTTGAAATTCTGGGGCTTTGCCTCAAGTACGAATTTTATTCTAGTAGTACCATACCATGATTTGTAATGAAACACATACACTATTTAAATACAATGACATTAATATATCTGTGTATAATTACATTAACCTGTTGGTATAGTTAGTTACTGGCTGAAGTTAATAGACTGTAAGAAAAATGTTGAATATATTGCATTAATCATAGGCAAATTAAAGATTGTATGTGGACTGCATTTTCATAATTGTCTAACACCAAGAGGAAAATATATCTAAATTTTTCCTATAAATAGTCGTCATAGACTTGTAAATGCCAACTCTCTTTTGGAAATATTGACTGATAGTTGTTGGATGATAGATATATTAAAAATGTCTTATCTTCACTGGTTATGAGCTTTATCAAAAGACTAGAAGTATTGCTCAGCCTGTGTTGTTTTAATGCTCCTTTTGTGTTCAATTTATTCTTTATTTTTTGAAATTACATTTTTTCCACTTCCTAAGAAAACTGCCATAGTTTTTGTTTTTTTTGAAAACTGAAAATAATTTTAACACCTCAATGAGAAATGTAGCCAGGTAGCCTCCACACAGCAAATGCTACTGGTCTTGAATGACGTGCAAATGCTACTGGCCCTGAATGATCTAATTTTTTCAAGTTTAACCCCTTAACAGCTATTTTTCTGGTTCAAAACAAAATTGAATTTGTTCACAGCTTCAAATGCCTCATTTCAAATTTTAAGTCTCTAGACCAAAATTTGCAAAGTAGATTGGTAGACCATTAGACAGACACAAAAATAAGGTCCCTTATATAAACGTGTGATTTTTTTTTCTTACTAATTAAGATGGTATTTATTTTGCATTTTTAAGAGACAAAATAAGTCCTTCATTTGATTGTAATTCGTGTTTTTTTTTAATTCCTAGTCCCTAGTAATTGCTGGTATTGGTGATCTTCAAAGACCTGCTGAAAAGCTTAGTATGACACAATCTTCTGCTTTGATGGCCACAGGTAACACTGACTACAATACTTCAGTAGATGTTTTCTGTTGAACATTTCATTTTAATATTCTTTTTCATTTTAAGTCTCGCTTATCAAAGTTGTGTTAAGTCTCAATTTCCTTTAAATATTTCTATTTACAAATCTTTGTCTTTCTTGATTTTGTCCTTAATAAACTCAAATTGTCAGATTTTCACAGTTTGAAGTTTAAAAAGTTTTTACAGTTTTGAAAATTCTAATTGTAATCTTTTCACATTTTCTTAGGTCTTATCTGGTCTCGTTATTCTTTGGTGATTATCCCTAAAAACTACAGCCTTTTTGCAGTCAATGTCTTTGTTGCTCTGACTGGTATATACCAAGTAAAAAAAATTATAATGTAAGTTAAATTTTTTTTTATAATTATTATGTACTCAAACTTGAAAAAAATTTTTTTTTTAATTTAACGAATGTAACTTGCATATAAAATCTTCATTTCATAAATAATCTGAGTTATATGAAACTTATTTCATGTTTTTAGTTATTAGATTTTTTTAATAAAAATATCCAAGGTATCTGCTAATTCTTTTTAAGTTTTTAAAATAAACAAAGTTTTTAAAATAAACATATTCTTTTTATTTTTTTTAAGAATATGCTTTTAACAAAATGCATATTTAAAAAAAATAAAAGCATCTTCTTTTTAAAAAAGAATATGCTTATTGTTAAAATATTCTTTTTTAAAAAGAATATTCTGTATGCAAAGAATATACTTACCTAAAGGACACTCTTGCCACAGCCCTATTTATAATCCATAAAAATAGAATATCCTTCAACAAAACGATTAAAACGTTTTTAATTCAATTCTAATTTTTTTTTCTTTTTTTAGGTACAGATATTTCACAAAAGAACCAGCTAAAGCAGAATGATTTTTTTTATATACCTTCAACTGAAAAGTCATTTCTTTGCTTACCACCAGGATGAATGAATTCTACAACTTGTTTTATTATGATTTTCCCATGCATGGATTATTGCCATTGGGAAAATATCCAAACAACTGCTTGTGTTGATATAGCCAGAAAAACCGAGAAAAATTCCAAAAAGGAAAATTACTATTGGTAATTTAAGAAAACTAATTTTTATAACTTGTTATTGCATTATAGAATGGAATTAAGCAGAAAATTTGTGGGTTGGTTTAAAAGTGCATTTTGTTTTTATTTTCTTGATGAAAATGAAATCCTAATGTAATTTTGGCCACTGCAATCCTTTTTTTAATTACCCATCAGTTTGGAAACAACCTTTAGAGAAACAGTTTTTAAATTTCTCAATTTTAATGGGTTTTCTTTAAACGTAAAATTTCTGGAGTGAAATCCAAGAAAATATCCTTTTAATTTGAATTAAGAAGGTACACTTTATGAAAATGTCTTCTGTTAACTTTTTACTTATTTTAAAATAATTTGTAAAACAAAAATTAAATTTATTTTAAAAGAAATTATAGATATCATGGTTAAATAATTTATATTTGTTTAAATCTAATTTTATGAAAAATATTCTACCCCAATTAGGAAAAAAAAAAAAAAAAACTTGAAATTAATTTTAACACAAAGCAAAATTGGTTTCCCTTTTAAAAATTTTAATTAAATTTCAAAGAAAAATTTTTTATTGATTTTTAAAGGATCAAAATTTAAAAATATTAAATCAATGATAAATAAATCTTAATTAATGTTTTTTAGTTTCTAAGTTAAAGCATTTTTCAAATAAAAAATTTGTCATGTTTTAAAACCATGATTTTACAAATCTTTTAACTGATTATCACCATAACACTTTTCTGGTGGATATTCACCCGGTGACAATGGATCCTGAACCTTTTTTTTTTCCTTTTCTTTCCCTTCCAACTTCTGTCTCTATCTCTTTTAACCTCTGTCTCTAACTCTATGATTGGAAAGCAATAGGAATTTCATTCATAGTTTGGTGGTTACTTCTTTGATGCAATAATTACTAATTCACAGCGGACTTAATAAATGATTTTAATTTATTCTTCATTTTGTTTTTTGTAAAACCCTTGGATTTGAGATACATCCACTACCACTGAGTTTTATTCTAAAAAAAAAGTTGCTTTGATATCAAGCTTTGTTTTATTTCTCTGTATGTGAATACAAAAGCTAGTGTTATGTGTGTGTGTCTACATACATAGACTATGACAGTGATGGTCTATACCCTTGAAAATTAGTTGGCACCACCCCAGAGACCAACATCATACCAAGTTTGGTCTGTAGGAGAGTTGTAGACGGATGAACAGACACTAATGAATGCTACTAATTCCTATATAGATTTTGGAACAACTACTTCGAATATTTTTTGTTTTAGAAAACTTTGTGCGATTTCTTTCATTACTAATCTTCTACAATTTAATTTATTTTTTCCATATTACAAAGTCTTGATAATTTGTAGTAAAAAAAAAAAACATATAATTTTGTGTGAAAGATGGAAGATGTTTATTTAAGAAAATGAGAAATGAATATTTCAGGAGAGGCATTTTCATGTTGAGTAAACAAGTTGTCGACTGGAATTCAGCATTGCAATCAGATGCTGGGAAGTCTGAAAAATACAGCACAATAATAAGATTAGCTGAACCCATGGAAATTACACAATATTTGCCTTAAAATATACAGGCTTTCAATCATAAAAAGAAAAAAGGATTTTTAAATTCATTTAAACTAGTAATGACTATGCTGAAGACGCCCCCGCTCCCCGTACGAAATTAGTGGATGAGCCCATGACGTCACTTCCATGAATGAGGACCAGCGTGCTCTAGTCAGAGATTAGGATGTGACTCGGAAGGTCATGTGTTAACACCCAGGTGGAGCAATGGTCTTGCTCTCCTGTTCCTCCTGGTTTGAAATAAAACCATGTGAACACAGGAACTAACATCATAACAAACTGGCTGACGGGGATGAGATGTCACTACAACAAACTACAATCTCACTTGTCCATTATAATTTTACTATTGACTACTCAAAACATTATCAGATTTTAGAAAGTATGTTTATTTTAAAACAGAGTAGTTGATGTGGCCCAGGCCCAGTGGATAGGCAATCAGACTTCACAACCGATGTACGTGGGTAAGAATCCAAGTTGTTCCGTCTACATTGACATATTGACTAATATCCTTGGGAAAGGTATAAATCCCCATCTTTCCTCCAGCTATGAATTAAATAGTGCAACTTGTGTTATTAAAAAATCTTTGTGTATAAAAATAATGTTTATCATAAGTAATTGCTCTCGGCAGTAAATTTATCTAAAAAGGTAGATATGCCATTAAACACAAAATACCAATTGAAAAAAAAAACCTTTAAAGTCTTAAAATTGACAAAGTGAAAATTGTTTTCTACATCTTATACCTTAGGTTGCATTCCTCAAAAACTTATCAGAAAAGAGCAACTCACCTGAAGGACACGAATAATACAAGGAGTGCCATAAAAGTCTGTAATGGTGGTCAGGCTTGTCCATAAATGAACAACATGACTGAAAAACACATTTAAAATAAAGATAGAAGTAAATAAAATTACAAAAATATTCTTTTCAAGTTTGCTATCTTTTGAGAATGTTTAGAGGCAGCAATGAAATGGCTTCAGTTTCACTGAATTATTCAATGGTCGGATTTTTAAAGTTTCTGGCTTCAAGTTTTATGACTATACTGCGTATAGCGACAAATCATTGGACCTGATATGGACAGATTAAGCATACAGGGACTTCTCACTTTACGCGAGGGTTACATTCCTGAAGGGCTTGCTCGCATAAAGGGATTTTTCACGGAATGTAATTTTAATTAATATATCTGGGCTGAACTGTAGACTACAGGGTATATGAGCGGTGTCAAATTGGGGATGTGTAATATAAACTAAAATAAATATAGTCCTCCAGTTTGGGGGTTGGGCATAGGGCTAGCGACTCTTTCTCATAAAAGCAAGTATGGTACAAAAACAGCCAATACAAATTTACTGCCCAACGCACCATTGAATGTAAAGGTTGATGGAATATAAACTAACTTGTGGGACAATAAACACACTGACACCAAGTGGCAGCTTAGCTGAAGTAAACCACACTGACCAGCCGCGGGCACTTTGATTTTCTTGACATCGCGTAAATTCAAACTAAACACTTAATGTGACGAATTTCTTGTTGGTTTTCACCTCGGTTAAATCCAAAAACACGAAAAGTGAACACACGTTAAGTGAGAAGTCCTTGTAATTGGGTTTATGTACACGGAGTGAATGAACCAAATCTAACCTGTTAGGCACCATTAATATTGCTTCTTGTTCGTCTTCAAAGAATTTTCGGATATAAATATTCACTGCTGACCCAATCTAGAAAAAAAACAAAAACAAACTTTGAATAGAATTACCAGTTAATAATCTATTGAATACAATGGTACAGAAAATATCTTGAAATTCGTAAAAGAAAAAAAGATGACTTACTTCTCCATACAACCGTTTCATGTTGTGAATGACTAAAGATTTAAAATTAGCAGCATTCATTGTCTGAGAATCTGAAAGTTCTCTAAAAATAATAGAAAATATATTTCATATAAAAAAGAAAGATTAATCCTACAGTTTGTTGGAAGAGTGTCGGTGTGGCCCTATGTTCCCCAGAGAATCTAGAGGCTAAAACATAGTATACGAAATATGTCAAATAAGTAGCGTTTTTTTTTCTTTTTTTGGGAGAGGGGGCAAAGACATTGCAATTTTATAATTCAGTAATAAGTTTTTATTTGTTTCAGATAAAATTACAAAATCTGGATAATTATTGGATTGGATGGTTTATTTAACCAGCATATCAACCCTCATGGGTTAATTAATGCTGAAGAGGTTATTTGGTTAAATTTGTTATTTTTTAGGGTTTTAGATTTTGCTATATAATATTGTTTCTCTTAGGAGTTCTAAGATATCGTTTGGGTCTACTTTGTAGAAAAGGTCTTTTAGATTGTTTTCATGGTAGTATTTCATTCGTATTTAATGGAGGTCTATGCAGTTTAGCAGGATATGTTTTACGGTGTAAGGTTCTTGGCATGGCACACAGAAAGGTGCCTCTTCTCCTTATGAGTGGGTGATCGCAATGTGTCCTATTTGGAGTCTTGCGATTATCACTTCTTCCCTTCTTGTCATCTCTCTATTTGGGATTTGGCTTTTAAACAACATAGGAGACAACATTATTTCATTAATAACATTTTATCATTTTTTCCAACAGTATAATCAGATAGATTTTGCAATGTTAATAAGTAGTTGATATCAATGATACAACAAGTTTAGGTTGATAGTTTGTTAGCTCTTTTGATATCATGAATGTAATTGTGAGAAACTGACAGATGCCAAGATCAGTGTCCATGCTGTCTAATGTTGAACTTCATGAAAAAAAGAGCATTGGTTAATACTGAAACCATGTGCACACATCACGTATATACAAAAGAAAAAATAGAGGAAAAAAAAAAAGAGCTAATTATCATTAAACAAAATACATCTAGACAATATGAATGTGTGTGTGTGTGTGTGAAAACAGAAAACAAGAAAAACTTATATAAAATAATGTGTACTATGATGTTAACATAAGAGTACAAAATGGATCAGTATAGACATGGTGTTAACAGCATTTGGCAGCTTTGAATTTCTCACCTATGCATTCATCAGATTAAAAGTTCCCCATGTGGTATTTATAGCTTCATATACTATTATAGATGCTAATAATGGATAAGACAAATGATGGAAGACTTGTTATACATTCTTCATCCATGTCATTTCTTTATTTCTTTTTTTAGATTTCACTTATTTTATTCTTAATTTCATTCATAACTTTTTATAATACAATTTTATCATTTTGATTCATTGTTACTGTTATTATTATTAATATTGTAGTACCGTATTTTCTGGACTATAAGCCGCTACTTTTTTCATAGGTTTGTAAACTATGCGGCTAATAAAAATGAGCAGCTTCCAGTTCATGAATGCATAATTTATCATAAAAATGCAATTTGCAATCCCCAAAGAACATAAGACCCATTTTTATCCCTTCTTCTTTCAAGTAAGAGTACTGTATTTTCTGGACTATAAGCCGCTACTTTTTTCATAGGTTTTGAACCATGCAGCTAATAAAAAGGGGCAGCTATTCTGTGGATTTTTTTCCACCACTAGGGGGCGCTCTAACTGGAACTAGAATCAAAACTAAGATAAAATAAATGCAAAGAAGAATACGCTACTTCCTCTTTAGCAGATATAACTGGTA
>JAUZSX010048641.1:0-20063 GCA_034780655.1 Idiosepius hallami
ATGAATGAAATTGAACAATTCGTCTTTTATTCATAGTTATTATTGTGCTAAACCTATTAAAAAAAAAGCTAGGAAATTCATATTTGAAAGAAAGAACTAATTGATCTTATAATGCTATCCAAAGGGGCAGTCGACGTGGCTCAGTGGATAAGCAGTTGAACTTAGGAATCTTAGTATGCGAGTTCGAATCCAAGTTGTTCTTTCTACATTGTCATGTCGACTAATTCTTTGAATCCCCATCTTCCCTCCAGCTATAGATTAAATAGTGCAAATGTTCTGGGCATTAAAATGACCTAAAAAGGTTGATATGGCGTTCTAAAATAATGTTTATCAAAAGTAATTTTTCTAGGCATTAAAATGACTTAAAAAGGTTGATATGCCATTATAAAATAATGTTTGTTAAAAGTAATTGTTCCCAGCATTAAAATGACCTGAAAAGGTTGATATGCCATTATGCACAAAACCAACAAACAATACAATCCCCCACCACCAAACGAAAGAAAAAGAAAACATTATTATTGTTATTGGAATTGTGGACCCTGTTAGTCATTCAAATCGTACCAAAAACTAGCCTATGTCAAGTGGAGAGGCCTTTGGCTATTTATCAATTATATCTTTAAAACTATGTGTAGGGAAACTAAGCTTTGGCTTGTCGATCACTACAAACTGCCAATGTACACACCACAGGGTAGTGTGGCTGGCCGAGGAGGCCTATCAATCCTTGTGTCTCATGCCTACAATAACGGAACTTGGCCAGTATCCAACGTTCAACTACACTATATGACTCATAAGGATCGCAGCGCGATGATTAGTTATGCCAGTAAACTTTAAATGCCTCATTTGCTCACCCACCCAAACCGTTTTGGCCCCCTTTGTATATTTCTAAAACAATCACATTCATTGTCATTTAAATGCTGATATCCTCCATTGACTAAAGAAGATTATTCACCGAAAATCAATTCCAAAATCTGTGTGTTTCTTCAGAATCAATGTCCCCAGGATAAGTTAGCGTTGTTCTTCAGTGGAGCTGCTTTCAGAATTTTCTTTTCTTTCTTCTTTTTCCTTTTCTTTCTTTTCTTCTTTTTCTTTTCTTTCTTTCTTTTTCCTTCTTGTTCTTTTTTTCTTCTTTTCCACCTTTTTCTTCTTCTTTTCAATCTTTTTCTTCTTTTTCTTTTTTCTTCTTTTTTTTTCCTTCTTCCATTTACTTTTTCTATTCTTTTTCCTTCTTGTTCTTCTCTTCCTTCTTTTTCTATTTCTTTTTCTTTTTTTCCTTGTTCTTTTTCCTTCTGTTTTTTTTCTTTTTTTTTCCTTCTTTTTTCTTTTTTTCCTTTTTCCTTTTTTCTTTTTTTCCTCTTTTTTCCCTTTTTTCTTTTTTCCCTCTTTTTTCCCTCTTTTTTTCCCTTTTTTCTTTTTTTCCTTTTTTTCCATTTTTTCTTTTTTCCTTCTTTTACTTTTTCCCCTTTTTTTCCTTCTTTTTCCTTCCCTTTTTTTTCATTTTTTCCATTTTTTCATTTTTTCCATTTTTTCTTTTTTCCTTTTTTTCCTTGTTCTTTTTCTTCTTTTTCATTTATTTTTCCTTCTTTTTTATCATATTTTTTCCTTCTCTTTCTTCATCTTTTTCTTTTCTTTCTTTTCATAATTCTTTACCTAATTCTTCTTTCTTTTTTCTTTTTCTTTTCCTAATTCTTCTTCTTTCTTTTTTTCCTTCTTTCTTTTTTTTCCCTAATTATAAAATGACCAATCAAAACTTTGTAGACTCTCTTGAACTTTGGCAAATAGAGAATGGTTCGTTCTGAGCTCATTTCGTGTTTCTTTCTTTGCCACTTAAATTTCTATGAGAAAATTAAACACAGCCATGGAATTATTATTATCTAGAACCTCAATTATGTGGCTCTTGGAGGTTCGTGCAAAATTGAATTTGCTTCTTCAGATTAGGAATTCTGTGTAGGGATATTCTACTGCAATGAGGAGAAATAAATATCTTTACAGGGTGCATGTGTGTGTTGTTCTATGAAACCAAAATATATATATATATATATAGTTAAATGTAGACACGGAGTCAATGCGTTCTTCACGTCGACCGGCCGCACGCATAAGCGAGAAACTGGCAGTTGTTGAAACCCCGTTGACTCCGTGTCTACATTTAACTAATATACACGCTCTATCACTGATATGAACACTCTAACTATAATTTTAAGCAACCTTATTACTTAGAATAATAATATGTTTTTTTTATATAATTTTAATCTGTAGAGTAAGATTGCATAAATTTATAGTTAGTGCTCAATATCAGTGACAGAGCGTGTATATTAGTTAAGCGCAGACGGAGTCAACAGCCTTTGGTGACTGCTACTTTCTCGCCTGCACGGTCATCAGAACGAAAGCTTTCGGTCTGATGACTGCACATCAAGAAACTGACAGTCACCGCTTAACTAATGTATGTATGTATGTATATATGATAGAAAATTATGGGTATCTTTAGAGGTACAAAATTTATACAACGTTTTAAATATTAGAAATAAGTTATGCTCGAGGCCCTTTCGACCAACATATCATCAGGAGATAAGAAACTTGGTAAGAAACTGTAGCACCAAACAGTTTCTTACCAACGATTTTTTGAAAGGGCCTCGAGGCATAGTTTATTAATAATATTTAAGCAAAAGTACTTGAATTATAACTTAGGTTTTACCATTAACCATTACACCCAGTGGTGCATTTGGTAGCAAATTTATTTTTTTGCTGTTTCGGTAGCATACTTGTTTTACGGGAAAGAGTTGCTAGACCTATGCTCAATCATTACATCCAGTGGTGCGTTGGGCAGCAAATTTATTTTTTCGCAGTTTCTGTAGCATACTTGTTTTTATATGAAAGAGTCACTAGCCCTATGCTCAATCATTACACCTAGTGGTGCATTGGGCAGCAAATTTGTTTTTTTGCTGTTTCTGTAGCATACTTGTTTTTATGAGAAAAATTCACTAGCCCTATGCTCAACCCCTAACCTGGAGGACCTTTTGTGGGCTTTTGAAATCAGTATTGCCCTTCACCTAGATGAGATATTCTCTCGATTTAACAAGCCCCATTTGCCCGAGGTGGGTAAAGGTAGATGCAATGGTTTGGACTGGGGTTTAAACTCGCATAATACGATTCCATAGTCCGAGCTTTTACCAATGCTCCACCTCAACGCCTAAGCTTTAAATTCGATTATTTATGGTCAAGCTGAACTTATGTCCCACCCAGGGTTAGTGGGTGGTTGGTCATTTGAAGAAAAAATAATATAACTCATACTTGAACAAATATTTCTAGAAAGATCTAGAAAATTAGTAATTATGAAGAAGAATTACTCCATGAAAGGTTCTCTTATATAAAGAGAATAATCCCATGCAGAGTTCATGCATAGAAGTAACTTAATTCCTACAGATTTCATGCAGAATTCAAATGTGTTCAATCATTAGGGTCTACCCTGCATACAGAGTCAACCCTAATGATGGGACACATTTGAAGTGGTATTTTCTCAGATTATACACAGTTGACCCTAATGATGGGACACATTTGAAGTGGTATTTTCTCAGATTATACACAGTTGACACTAATGATGGGACACATTTGAAGTGGTATTTTCTCAGATTATACACAGTTGACCCTAATGATGGCACACATTTGAAGTGGTATTTTCTCAGATTATGCATAATGTACTCTAATGATGGGACATGTTTAAAATGCTCTTTTCTCAGATTATACAAGGCAGACTCGTTTAATAAAAAAAAATCTAATAAGCCATGTACTGCTTTTCTTTATTTGTATAACAGTAAATGATCCATCTGTTTGTGGAAAAATCTTGTATTCTATGGAAAAACCTGGGCAAGTATCATAATAGAGAGAGAGTGTGTGTGTGTATGTGCATCAGTCTCTCTTTGAATTTTACTTAAGTGATTTATGAGGACAAACAGCTCCAATAATTGTCAATTATCTTTTAACTGTTAAATACAGATCAGATGAAATTAGGTGTGTAAGATTACAATAAACTGATTAATGTAAATAATGATAGCTGGGTCTGCTTAGAACTATTTATTTAGACACGTTTTATAAATGTATCACACACACATACTCACACACCAAATAAATGTATTATACACACGCATACACACTTTGCAAATGTGAGATGTTAAAAAGAAGTTAATGTCGTTTTTTGACTAATTAACTTGAACTTGAACAAATTACAATTAATTATTTCTTGATCCTTGTAATAAACTCTTTTATTGTTTCACCAAGTTAAAACAAATCTTGTTGCAAAGAAAACTTGAGAGTTTGATAGAAAAAAAAAAAACTGATCCAAGTCATCTTTTTGTTGGGCCTCATTTTTTATAAACTTTATTGAATGAATAAACCCTAAACCCATAATTGAAATGATGCAACAAAGATCTAAAAAGACCTGGTTATCTAATAGAGTGGGATTAAGAAAATAGGATGGATGAAGTAAAAATTTCCAATCAGTAGATTTGTAACGTTGTGATGCAGGAAAAAGGGTTTCCAGCATTAAATGTCCAGTGTCAGGACGTGTCGTGGTGTTGGTGTCGTCATACGTGTCCTTGAGAGCTTAAGTCATGACTCAGCATTGGGGGGCTTTCTTCGTATGAAACACGGGCCACACACGCACACGCCACACACGTGGCCGTGATGATGATGATTTATGAACTAAAATGCATATGAGCACAAAATAATTCAGTGACAGACAGAGAGAGATCTTTCAGCTGAGACCTGACAGGTCAAGACTAACTGTCTAAAGAAGACCCATCAACAACTATGCAATTTATCTCCCCCCGCCGCACGTCGAAAAGTGCTGCTATGTAGCCCTGTTGGTATGTGCATTTTCCAGCATAAAATAAAAACGACAAATGTATTTTCTTATTAAAACTGGTGTTGGTTTTTATTCTGGGGGTAACTGACACCCCTATTACTGTCTTCACATGAACTCTCCCATCTCTGGTGAGAGCGGCCATTTTAGACTTCTTGTTCAGAGATCACATGCTAGCCTAACCGTTGACATGACTTTACAGACTCTCCTAATTGATATTGTAAACCCCTTAAGAATAAGGCCTCAACAAAAAGGAAAGAAGAAAGGAAGGAAAGAAAAAAAAATTTTAAGCTCTGGTTCGCAAGAACCGGTGCAAACCGACCGGCTGAATCCCATCACTGGAAAAAAACACTATCAGTATCAGTGAGTGAGTGTGGGTGAGACCACCTCGGTCGTCTCAGTGTGGGTGAGCTTCAGTTGAACAGCATCAGTCGTCGTACGGTCAAATCACGTTGGAGACACTGGTTTCCACTAGATCACCAAAGTTAAGCAACGTAGAGCCTCTTCGGTACTAAGATGGGTGACCACTTGTGGCTGGACGGTGGCTCGTGGCATGAGCAGTTGAATGCATTAAGCATTTGAACTGAAAGACCTCTCCTCCACCACATCCACCCTCACAACGACCGTCCATGCGAAAAAAAAAAGCTGTCTTCATTTACAGTTACCTCCTAGAGTGAGGACTGGGAGTCTCAGATTAGTGTGAGATTGCGGAACAGGTGAGGAGAGGTTTTGGTGCTCATCAACAGCAGCAGCAGCAGCAGCAGCACTGAGTAGGGGCACCAGCAAACGAGCAAGCAGGCAGGAAGCGTGGATCTGGAGCAAGCAAAAAGAAGCAAAGCAAAGGCACTGTCTTCTTGCTTACTTTCCATTCTTTTTTTCTTTCCTGTACAACAAGTGTAGAAGAGAAGAAAGAAAATGTGGCTCTGGGTGTTGCGGGTTGTTTTGGTACTGCCTTATCCAAGCGAATTGGGAGGGAGGTCTTTTTTGCAAGAAGGCCGACAAGAGCCAGCAGTTGGGGGGGCGAAATAAGGAAGAAGAATAAGCAATGATAACGAGATGAGAGAGAGAGAGAGAGAGATACAGAGAGAGAGAGAGAGAGAGAGAGAGTGTTAGTGTTTGTTGCAGATAGAATTAGGATTGGAGGTGTTTGAGAGTATATAGGAAAATAAAATAGGTTACTTCTTTGACTTCACTTTTCCACTGCTTGTGTGTGTGTGTGTGTGTGTGTGTGTGTGTGTGTCTAAATGAGGGAATAAATCAAGAACAATTTTAACTTTATTGGAGATGGGGGCGGGAATTCCAGTAGAGGGGGGGAATGAATGCTCGCTCCCCATCTACCCGAGTCCAGATGGGAACCTCGGTGGCGCCGCCGCCGCTCCACTCGACATTCTTTTATCGATCCCGGGATCCCCTTCAGCTCCTGCAGTCCCAGTCCACCTGCACTGCAGGCAGCAAAATTGAACGTCCCTTTGGGCCGCAAAAGGTTCCTTCCTTGGTGGGTGGGTCTCTATCCGGAATCTTGCTGCTGATATTGTAAAAAAAAAAAAAATAATAATTATTAGGATTTACTGGAAGATAGTTTCTTTTTCTATGTTGATTGAAATACCTTTATCAATTTATCAATGGCATTTTGCTTAATGCATCTTGGGGATATCAGGAGCAGGATAGACAGGGTCGAGTTTGTATAGAGACCGCACACACACACAAGGCGCATTTTGCGGGAAGGGGACACCAAACACCACCATAATGTTGATTAATCGTTAAACAAAGATTATTGTTATTATTATTATTTGCATTATAATGCATCCATCATCAAAATTCACACCGACGACGACACACCGCCTTCCTTTTTTTAAACAAACGTATAAAAACCACAAAAAGAATCCTAAATAATAAAGTAGACTTAAAAAGAGAAAATGTTTAGGTTTTAAGTTTTGGAAGAACAAGCAATAATCGGCGAAAAAGGAGGAAATACAATATTATCTTATCTTTTCTTCTTTCCCATCTTTTACATTACACTAACAGAGCACAAAGTTGAATAAAAAATATAAATAAGTAAATAAAACACAATAATTCTATCTTTCTTTCCTTTCTTTCTTTCTTTCTTTCTCGTAGGGGCTCCCCAAAAAAGGGAAACACCTTTCTTTCTTTTTAAAAGTAACAAAAAAACCTTCAGATAAAATATTGATATTGTTCTGTTTTTTTTTTTCTTCCTCGTCTAATTTTAATAATAATGGGAAAAAAAAAAAGACTTGATATAGAAATTTCAAGTACCATCATCACCATCATCATCTGGATATGATTGTAGTTATTGTAAAGCCCCCTCAACCCTCTTCTCATCATCATCATCATCATCGTTATAGGGAAATCTAAATCAGTTACAAAGCCAACCAACAACAACAACCCACAACTTAAACATTTTAGTTATGGGGGTTTGTTCATGCGTGCGTACCGACAGCGTCTTTTGAATCTTCTTGTCTCTGTATCTTTCTTTCTCTTTCTGCATCTCTCTCTTTCTCTTTCTTTTTTGTTCTCTCTTTCTCTTTCCGCCTTTCTTTCGATTTATCTCTTTCTTTTTCTTCCTCTACTTTCATTTCTTCCGCTTTATCCATTTCTTTTTATTTCTCTTTTCTTTTCGCCCCTCTCTCTTTATTCTTTTCTGTGTGTGTGTGTGTCTATCTATCTATCTATCTCTCTCTCTCTCTCTCTCTCTCGTTAGAAATATAACAGTTCCTTTTTGTGTGTGTGTGTGTGTGTGTGTGCGTGTGTGTGTGTGTGTGTGTGTGTCCTAGTCTCTTGCGTTCGCGCGTGTCTGTTCTTCTTCTCTACCTTCCCCTACTGCGCAAAAACAAACTTTTGGCTTGTTTTAAGGGCACACACCACACACCCTCGCCCCTACTTACCTACCTCACAAGAAAGAAGAAGGAACACAAAAAAGAAAGAAAACAAATTCATCATCAGTAGTTGTTCTTTAGTTCTTTCTTTCCTTTTTCTTTTTTTTTTCTATTTCTGCTGAGTGAAATGACTTTAACCAACTCTCCAACTCTGGAGTGGTGAGGAGGGCTGACTACTCCTGCTCCTCCAGGACAAGAAAAAGAGGAATTATTTATTTATCCATTTTAGTTCCAAATAACAACAAATAGGAAAAACAAAACCTTCATTCATTATCATTCACATTCATTTATCATAATGGTAATGATTATTGCAAAGTCCTAAAAGATTCTTCTTTTTCTTCTTCAACGATGCTTTTTCTTCTTTGGAGACAAAAATAAACAATTTCATGGATGATAATAAGAAGAAGAACAGCAACAACAAAAAGAAGGGAAAAATTATTTATTTTGAAGTTGAAAATTAAGGGAAAAAAATCAAACCTTTTTTTTTTATCAGTTTTGGAGTAAAAAAAAAATATATCCATTGTGTTGCATTTTGCAGGAATTTAACCAAAAAAAAATGTATTCATCTTTTCTCTGTCTTGGAGGGAATAATTACAGAACTTTTTTTTATTGGATATTATCCATTTTTGTTTTATTTAATTATTTATTTATTTTTGTGTGTCATGATACAAAATATTAATTGACATTTCTTTCTTTCTCTCTCTCTCCTCTCTCTCTCTTCTTTTTAAGGGTTATTTTAAGTTAACTAAAATTAAGTCAGTCCCAGGGGAAATAATAAATAACAAGGCAAACAAGAATCTCTCTCTCTCTCTCTCTCTCTCTCTCTCTCTCTCTCTCTCTCTCTCTCTCTCTCTCTCTCTCTCTCTCTCTCTCTCATTTCTAGGTGTGGTAAATTACGAGGGTAAAGGTTAGTGGTCGGTGTAGAACTCTGAATTTAACATTTCTATTCATTAGTGATAATTGCTTGTTTGTTGGTAACATAACCGTTTTTTTGGGTTTTTTTTAGCAATTTATTTCTTGATGAAACTCTGAAGAATAAACCTCTTCTTCTGCTTCTTATTGTCACTAGTAGCAGCACAGAGAGCAGCACCCTACGTGTATGTAGGGGGTGCTGGCTGGTCTGTTGGGGCTGCTGGTGCTTCTTGGGTGCTTCTTCTTTGCTTCTTTTCCTTCACAGAGCAAAGCTTTGACTTAACAGCTGCTCTTAGAGAACTCAATTAGTGAAAGTTTGGTTTGTGTGTGTGTGTGTTTTATACGTATCATGATTTGAATTCCTCATTAATTTGAAGTTATACCTCTGGACCCTGACTTACCAAAATTACCACTTAGTCACTCGGATGCGTTTTATTAGAGAACTATATAGGACAGAAATATCGGGGTGTCTTTTTTTTTCCTTAGGCCACCAGGGCCGATATATCGGCTTTTTAGGGTTGAAAAAGGGTTAAAGCCTTGATTTTGTTTGCACCAAATTTTCTACCACCCCTCGGTATGGCAGGCTGGCTGGGTAGAATAGGTTGGTAAATTGTTTTGCTTCAGTTCAAAAACGAATTTAAAAAAATAATCCGAATTAATCAGCTGTTAAGAAAAAAAAATATTATTATTGAAATTTCACACCAATCACTAAGCACTTGCAGTCACCAGTGGCTTTTACTGGAGTTAAAGTGACAACAAATATCATCATGAATCGCCGGTTGGTTAGTTTTATGAGATCTCACACCAATCAATAACTGTTTGCACACCTTGTAACTAGAGGTTTTCTTTTACTGGAGTGACAACAAGTCTCCTCTAATTATTATTATTATTTAAATCTTCTTATGAACTCCAGCAGGCTCTGCTCCATTCTACTCAAAGACTATGGTGTAGTGTATTATCTCCTTGGGTTTTCACCCCTCTGCATCTACTTATTGTTAATCTGTGACTATTAACGGTCTTCTTATTCCACCAACATCTGGTGGTATTTTCTGAAAGCAGTGTATTATTATTATTATTATTATTATTATTGAGAACTCTCACACCAGTCACAAGCAGCTGCACTTGCATGCCATTAGTGACCAGTAGTAGTTTCCAGTGATATCAAATTTCCACATGAGGCTCCAGTAGGCCCTGCTCTATCCCACTTGGGTTCTTACCCTTATTATTATTATTATTATTATTATTATTATTATTTTGCATTTGGGATTATCATATTGTTAAGAGAAATGCCTCTATCCATCCATTCATCCATACATCATCCTTACTTTTTTGTTCTCTTCTTTTCCCTTTTTTCTTTTCTTTTATTATTTTTCACTTAAATGAATTGTGAATTCAAGCTTTATTTACAATTCACTCCTCATGGCATTGGGCCTCATCTTTGAATTTAGGGATATTTTGCATTCTAGTTTAAAGATCTTTAAACTAAAGAAAAAGAAGAAGAAAAAAAGAATAAATTCAGAATCTAAGATTATTTCTTGTTTTTATTTTGGAAAAACAAATTAATTTACCAAGAATTTTCCTCTTAAGTCGAACAATATCTTCCCTCTCCCCTACAAAAAAGAAGTTAGTCAAATAATTTTTTTGTTTTTTATGAATGGATTAAATACCTTGGTGTGGGGGGTGGCAACAGATTAAAAAAAAAACAAAAAATAACCCTGGACTTTTCTAGTGACTATTTCCAATGACTATTTCCTTTCTGTATTTTCCGAGCTGCTTACAAAAATCTAATCAGTAAATCTATATATTTTTTTTGACTGGTACCTTTTCAATTTTTGCTTTTCTTATTGTTTTTTTTTTTTATTAAATCTGGAAATGAAACAAAATGGAATTATTAATCAATATTTTAAAATTTTCCATTAAAAAAAAAATCAGCTTCCTCCTTTCCCTTCTTTCATATACGAACAGATTTTTATGATGAGTTCTCACTCTGGTCATGCGTAGCATTTGCATGCTGTTCGTAACTGATGGTTTTCACTGGACTCAAAGTGACAACAAGTCTTCTCGTAATGCTCCAGCTGAAGACTGTATGGTACCACTACTATGTCCAAGTCTCACACCCAGGGTTAGCAGAATCTAGATTCTGCCAACACCTGGTGGTGCCTTCCAAAAGGCAAAGTAATAATAAGTCTACTCAGGCACTTTAACATCCCTTGCAGTCACTGACTGCAAGCTCCTCTCCTTGTTTATTCAGTTTTGTTTTCCACTCAGTTTATTATCATTATGTAGAATTTCATCTCGCATCAATTACGAGGTGCTAGCACATTTGGCAATCAGTGGTTTTTACTGGAATCAGTGACAACAAGTGTCCTTGGAGCATACAGCAAGCTCCATGCTATTCCAGGCAAAGACTGTATGGTGCTACATCTCCTTGGTTTTTAACCCTTATTATAATTGTTATTATTATTATCATTAATGATGGGATTTTCATTTCTAAATTAAAAAATTTTTCTTTCGATAAAAAATCCTTATACAGGCACTCGTTGGGTTATGGTGGACTAGACTTACAGGGTTTCCACTTTATGACACTCAAATTTTTGTCACTTTTTAAGAAAAAACAACCTTTCTATATAAAAAAAAGGCAGTTTTTCTTTTAAACTTTTTGTTTTGTAAACAATTTGATCTTTGCTCAGAAACTTATTTTTGATTTTAATTTATTTTATCAAATTAATATTAAGTATAATAAGCAAAATCGGACACTTATTTATCGATTTATGGAGTCTTAAAGAGTTATTTCAGATTACGTCGCCAGCATACGAACAGAACTCGTTCATAAGTCAAGGGCCACCTGTAGACAGAACTAAAGTAAAATAATTTTGTTTACTTTTTTTGTCTTGATTAAAATATTGGGTTGAATAGAAATATTTATTGCAAAAGGGCAGCCAATCTTTTATTTATCTACTTGACAGTTGAAAAAAAAAAGTATTTCTTTTTTTTTTTTTAAATAATAAAATATTTAAAGAATGGAAAAGAAAAAATGTTTTTCTGCTTGGAATATTTTTATAGGAAAATAAACAATCTTGAAAAGAAAATAAGAAGAAAAAAACTTATTTCAATTCTCACCAAAAGATAAAATTGATTAATTTAAATCAATATTAGCACTACTGCAAGGACAAATGGCTGAGGGCAATCCACCCAGGCCGTGTGGGGGTTGTTTTGATGAGGAGGTAAACAACATTATTTGGCAGACGGGTCGCCACCGTCGGAGCCAGCTTCTTGCTCTTGTTTCATCAGAGAGACAATCTTCGAACCCAAGCAGAAGAACCCTAACCAGAATGAACCTTTCAGAATTCTCTGTTTGCACAATCTCTGAAATGTTTCAACAATTACCTCCACAGGTCAGAGTTTACTTTTAATATCATTTTTTTTTTTTATTTAAAGGTTTTTTTTTTATTTTTATTTATTTTTTATTTCTTTTATTTATCTGTTTTTTTATTTATTTTTGTTTTCACCTTAATCTTGATTTTTCTTTATACCTAACCTTTCGACAGGTGACCCGCATCATCGTCTTCACGCATGCACACACACATACACGTGCCTTCATCAAAATACTTTTAATGTCTGTCTTAAACAAAATAATTTTAAGATTTTAATGCAATAAAATAATTTTGATTTGGTTTTGTCTTTCTTAACTTGAGGATGAATCCATCTTAGAATTTATTATTTCACTTTTTTTTTGTTTTTTTACAATTCTAATTTCTGTTGGGTGGGGGGGCTAGTCCACTTGGAATCTTTCAGATGTGGCTTCATTATTTTTGTCTTGAGTTTTTAAACTGTTCTTCTCATTATTATTCTTATTAAGGTTTGGTTTGTTTTTGTTTTTTTGTTTTTTTTCGGAATACCAGCCTGTTTAAGTTATTTAATGCTGAGAACAATATTTTTATTTTTTATAAACATTCTTGTCTATTTGTAGTTTTTATTTAAGAACACAGTGTGCACTATTTAACCCACAACAGGAGGGAATGTTAGGAGTTATATCTTTCCCAAGGGTTTTAGTCTAAATGTGAATGCAAGTGGAACGACTAGGATTCGAACTTGCGTGACATGATTCAGAAGACCAACTGCCTACCCACTAGGCCAAGTGAACCTGCCCTTGTTACCAAGGAAAACAACCCAAAAACTCAATACAAAAACATCTCTTGTCTCTCATCTGAAAAATCATTCAGGTTTCTCTTTCTTCCATTTATTTAGTCAGCAGTGGCACCAACTCATGTTTGAGTATCGGATCTGTCATATGTCCCCTATTTTCTGGGATTGGATTGAGGGGGGGAGTGGAGACAAAATGACAGAGTGCTATTTGCTGTATGAATTGAGTGGTTATATCTGCCATTTTTACAAATAAGCAAAGAAAGAATTTTAGTAAATTATCTCCAACAAACTTTCTACCAAATCCGATTCTTTTAAAAAAAAAAAACATGGCCACCGAGTCAGCTAAACACTTTCTGAATGCATTTTTAAAAATCTTATTTGAAATCCTATCAAACTTGAAAGGCAAGTCATCAAAGTTTTTTTTTAAAACCATCTAAACAAATACACCTAGATGACTTGATTAGGAAAGTTGAGAAAGCATTCAGAGGTCAGTTGGCTGTATCAACTCAATCATTTGCTTTATTAATATATATTTAGATAGAATATTTTTGATAAATTTGGAATGAAAATGAACTAAATATGTCATTTTCTGTACATTTTTCACTAAATTTATTCAGCCTTCTCAACAGGTATGAAATCTAAAAAATGATTTATAGAAATTGAATAATAATTACAATAATAACATTAAAATTTAAAAGCTAATATTAATTATACTAGTAATAATTCTATGAGTTGGATATTCTGCCAGTAAAGACAAGAATTACGGTGGCACAAGTTCGATAAGATGGTCACATTTAATGTCCAGGATTTGAACAGATAGAGATTATTTGCCTAAAGACAGACCAAAAAGGCTTCCCCTAAGTGTTATGTCCTGCTTGTTTCTTAATGAATTCTTGGAAAACGGTTGGCTATCAAATCCGATAGCAATGGAAAGAAGGGCTTTAATCACTTAACCCCATTTTTATTTAATCGCAAATCATGTTTTAAAGGCATTTGTCTCATTCCTCCTATGCATTCAAATTGTATATAAAATTTGTAAATGTTGAATAGCATTCTCTACCTGGATTTCACCATCAGAGTCGTAAGGAGAATACCAATTAATATGGGCCTTAAAACTAATGTATATTTAGTAAATGTAAATTCAATTCACATTTGTAAATATTGACCACTCTAACTATAAATTTAAGCAATTTTATTGCTTAGATTAATATATATATTTATATATATATATATATATATATATATATATATATATATGAAGATTGTTATCTTCTTCCATTTATTTATAAAAGTAAATTTTATTTTTCTTAACAATTTTTATCTCTGTTTTTTTGTTTGTTTTTCTTTTTGTCTCTCTCTCTCTCTCCTCTTCTCCCAAACATCTTGTAGCTATTCCATTAAATTGACGCCCACCCCTGTCAGGGTGTGGCAGCAATTGTGGTGAATGGACACCCAAACTTTCTATTTATTCTTTCTTCTGATTCAAAAGAACAAAGAATTGAGATTTTTATTTTAAAGACCCATATCTATATTATTTGTGCTGACTATTGTCCTTATCTTTATATTTGTTAAATTTACTGCCCTTAAGATGAGGCTTGATTACTTGTATATTTATTATGCAGACTATAGTCCTCATCTTTATATTTAGTAAATTTACCATCCTTAAGATAAGGCCTGATCATTTGTATATTTATTACACTGACTATAGTCCTCATCTTTTTGTTTATTAAACTGACTATCCTGGAGATGAGGGTTGATAGTTTGTATTATTATTAAGCAGACTATAGTTCTCATCTTTGTTTATTAAATTCTCTATGTTTTGCTGATTATTCCTTAGGCTTTTTTAAGGTGAAAAAGTTTTTTCTTCAAAGTAGGATTAAATCTGCAGTTTTTTGTACTGTTAAACATAGTTTCATTTTCATTTTAAACAGATGTTTTATAAAAACATTTTTATATATATTTGTTATTTTATGTATATATTTGTTTAAAAAAACATTATAAAAACATATTTACAAATATAACATTGCAATGTGAGAAATATCTTATGCATTGTACATAAACCACTTCAAAAAACATTGATTTTGGTAGAAAATCTCAAACAAGGCATCATTTTTTTTAAGTACTTATCTTTAACATTTGGGAACATTAACATGCTTATATTTGGAAATAGATTGATTAAAATTAATCGTTTAAAAAACCTAATTTTCTAAAAGCAATATTTTAATGTAATTGATTAAAATCAATTATTTAAAATATTCAATTGATTGAAATAAAATAAAAATGTTGTTTCTAAGAAATATGTGTCTTTTTCAAATTTATGACGTTTTTTTTTTTGTTTTTTTTTTAATAAATGATAACCATTCAAATATAGAAAAAATGATGGTTTGTTTTTTAAAAATCATAAAAACATGATGGTTAAAAGCTTTATAAAAGTAAAATAAACAAAACAATTACTGGAAGCCCTCGGGTTGTGCCAAACTCTATTTATGTGGTTTCATCTTTACGACAATTCAATTTTTGTCACTTTTTAAGAAAAAATAGCCTTTGTTTAAAAACAAAAAGTCATTTATTCTTTTAAACTTTTTTGTTTTGAAAACACTTTGATCTTTGCTCAGCATCTTATGTTTTTTATTTTAATTTATTCTATGATTTAATATTAAGTAAAATAATAAGCGGAATTGAGCATTTATTTAGCGATTTATGGTGCATTAAAGGGTTGATTCAGAATTATGGTGGAAATTTGGGTTACGACACCAGCGTAGGGGAGGAACTCGTTTATAACCTGAGAGCCACCTGTATCAACTTTTCCTGGATGTGGATTCTCTTGTGAAGGCTAGATGCCAAGTTCATTTTTTTTCCGATGTTGATTTTTTATATGAAGTGAGTGCTGAAACAGAGTTACAATGTGGAAGCTATATGTTTCATATTAAGTTTGTTACCATCCATGTTTTCAGGGCAGTTAGAAAAAAACAGTGTGTTTGCTGTGTTGATTAGTAGAGTGCTCAACATCCCAAAATATTATAGAGTTGACTACTACTCCCTGGCTTACGGCACACAATGGGTCGCTTGATTTTTTTCTCATCAATAATCAAACCTACTTTTAAAACAATTGCTATCAGGCTTCCTTCTTTCCATTTTTCTTCTCTCTTTCTTTTTTCATTTATATCTTTCTTTTTTTTCCTTTTCTCTTCTTTAATCTTTCGTTCCTTTTTTAGTTCTCTTTTTTTTTTTCTTCTTTCCCTTCTCTTTGCTTTTTTCCTTTCTTTCCTTTTTCTCCCTTTCTCTCTTTTCTTTCTATAAAGTATTTTCCCCTTTCTTTTTTCCTTCCTGAAATTCAATGTTCCTTTCTGATTGTTTCTTATTTCTTTTCTTTTTTGCTTCTTGTAACACAAATCTTTTTCAATAATCCCTAAATCGTTTTGTATCGAATTCCATCCATAAAAGCCTGAAATTCAAGAAGACAGCCATTATTGAAATATTTAAATATACGTTTTGACTTGATTATTTCATTTGGGAACATCTTTTTGTACGTATGAAATAATATTTGCCAATAGTGCTCTCTTTAGCAATATTGCAAAATGTGCTTTTTGCTCCTTTCACACACAAAATGCAACTTCCACCTTCCAACACACTGAAGGTTTCAATCTAAAGTATTATGCGTGTGTGTGAAATATACAGTATTAGGATTTAATTATAAACTTTCGAACTTTCTATTGGATCACCTGTAAGTGTAGTCCTAGCTTGTTTATTTTTAGAATTTCTTGAAACTAATATATATATATATATATATATATGCATACTATAAAACTCTAATGGAATTTGAACGCATTTTACGTCCGTTTTTGAATATACGCACGTGCACGTGGCTAGATCATGTAGGCGCTATATTTCGGTGATCTGACTGGAATCGGTGTCTCCAATGCAACTTGACTGTATAAATCATTTCAGCATTTTAGAAGTGGTGATTCTTGCTTAAAATTTAAAAAAAAAACTCAGAAGATACGAAGAACCATTTTTGAATTAAAAATAAACAAGTAAATAAATAATGGAGAAGCGTTTTTAAAAATTAAGAAAAAAATAATTCATTTTCAAACATGAAGTTTTTTTTTTAAATATTGGCAAGTCCCTGGCGCCGGGCAATACTTCTAGTATATATGTATGGAGAGAGAGTTAAAGACAGATTGATAGATATATATTTTATCATGTAAGTTTGAACAATTTTCAAATTAATCCTGATATTTTATTATTTTTTCATTACAAAAGTTCTGCAGAGCCAATGACCCTTGTGGCTAGAGAACTTCAGAGTTTGCAGGAAGCCCTAAGCACAACACGTCTTCTTTGGTTTAGGGCTTTAAAACAGCACCCCTGACTACATACCTTACCCTCTAGCCCCACCCACCACTGGCTTTTGTTTATTCTGATTTTTTTTTTTTATAGAGTTTTAGACAAATTATCTCTTATACCTGTGTGAGAAAGTGTGACATTACTTATGTCACATACTGGTTTTGGATACAGGCAGTGCGTTATTACCTAAATCCCCCAAATAATATTGAGTAACACAGTGATTGATATGCCATAAAATTTCAACCAAACCAAGCTTGCAATTTAGTTTTCATTTTTTTTTTTTCAAACTCCTTAACAGGTTTTAAAATGTTTCATTTCCTACTTAATTCTTTCTATTTTTATTGTGTAGGATTAGTAATGCTAATTTAGAAAGAGCAAGAGAACTTGTCTTTTGATGCTGTTAGAAAAAAAAAATGATGAAATATCTATCCCTTGGTTTCAAGGTAAAGACTAGTTAAATCGCTATTCCTTGTTAAGAGGTTAAGAGAGGGCAAGAGAACTTGTCTAAATTTTATTTTTAAATTTTTTTTTTTCCTTTATATTTGCTTTTGTTTTTTTTATTGTTTGTTTGTTTTGTTTTTTTTTTCATGTCAGTCTTTAATTTTAATTCCTTTTTTATGATTTCACTTTAACCGAATAAAAAAAAAACCCAAAAAATATTTTTGTTTCAATTTCAGCTTCAGTTGTGCGAAGAAGATCAAGAGAATTACCATCATCAGGAATCAGAGCAGAGCGATTACCAATTCATGCTGCGTGTTATATCGAAAGATAAAACCTGGAACATCCGACGCAGCTATGAAAATTTCCAAATGCTTGACAAACAACTCCACAAATGCATTTTTGATCGGCGCTTCAGTCACTTGCCTGAACTTGCAAGCCAACACCATCTTAATACCATCAATGAAGCAGTGAGTGTTCAAGCGGTTCCATTAATCTTTGTTCTATTTTTTTTTCACGCTGATCCACCCTGTGGTGCATTGGGCAGCAAATTTGTTTTTTTGCTGTTTCTGTAGCATATTTATTTTTACGAGAAAGAGTCGCTAACCCTATGCTAAATTGTTCCACCCTGTGGTGCATTAGGCAGCAAAAGACCCATCTGCCGAAGGCAGCTAAAGATAGAGAGAATGGTTTGGACTGGGATTTGACTTCACGTAATGCGATTCCATATTCCAGGCTTTTACCAATGCTCCACTTCGCCCCCAATCTTTATTAATATAAAAGTCATAAAGTGTGTGTGCGCGTGTGTGAGAGTTTACAATTAGTCTCTACAAAACTTCTATGATGATTTTTGGTCTACTGACTTGAAATTTGACATAAAGGGTATTCAGATTTGGGGAAATTTTTCCAATTGGTTTTCAGTCAGAAATTGAGCTGCTATGAGGTCAAAGTTGAAAGGTCGAACTATTCACTGCAAGTTTTGAGTCTAATTGTTTTATATCAATTAATCCTTTTATTATTTGAATGATTTAACATTTTTTATTTAATTTTTAAAAAATAATAATGGTTGAAAAGACATTTTTAATTCAGTATTTGAAAAATTGTTGGTGAAAAAAAAAAAACTGCCCCAAAATAAGTGTATTTTTTATTTTTAGTCACCACTTAAAAAAATCCCACCTAAATGGGAGTGTTTGCCTCGCAACAGTAATAATAATTGTAATAATTGTTACCTTTGGATAGGATTGAAACCTTAACCACCAAATAATGCGCATTTAAATTCCAATTATTTTACATGTTTATTTTTTAATTTTTTGAAGGAACTCCAAGAATTGCTCCAAAAATATCTGGAGCGATTCTCATCCATAGCAGGCAGTATGATTTACTGCGGGTCCATTCTCAATTGGCTTGAGGTAAGTCTGAAAATATTTTATTCTGCTTCACCCAACCCGACATAAAAAAAGAAGAAATAAATGCAGGGTGATCGAACCAAGTGCAGACAGAAATATAAAGGTCCTTCCAAAAGTAATGGTTCTTATTTTCTTATTACGTTCCAACTGATTAGAGGGCATTAAAAATTGTATTTTTTTGATGACTGAACTTCTGTGAAATTCATACAAATCAATAAATTTTGTGTCTATAAGAATAAAGATGAATATGAATATCTGAATGGTGTAAATAATTAATTATCAAGCCTTATCTGAGCAATTTACACTAAATCTAAATAATACTAATTATCAAGCTTCATCTGAGAAATTCACACAAATAAAGAAACATTTTGTCTATAAGAATAAAGATAAGAATAAAAGTCTAAAAAATCTAAATACTAATTATCAAGCCTGATCTGAAAAGTTTAGAGAAATGATGAAAAAAGTTTCTAATTTTTATTGTTTTTTTTATAGATGGACAATCGTGGAAATCGTCTGCTGGCTGTGGATGATTCTGGCATCAACACGCCTGCCATAGCCGCCGCACATGCAATCAGACGTTACAATGCACAAGCTGCTGATGAGATCTCTTTGGAGGTGAATAAATTTCAACTTTTTTTTTCTTTTTCGTAAAAAGTGATTTTTTTTTTTTTTTTTTAGTTTTTATTGACAGTTTTAAGCATTTTGTCTTGATTCCTCCATTTAAAAAAACAACATTTAAACAACATTTTATCAAAAAAGCTTTCCTGCTGTAATATTTTTGGTCTAAAAACTTATTGGGTATGATCTTAATGGTTGGATAATATTGGAACTATAAAAAGAATAATCTAAAGAAAGTTTCAAAATGACATCCCAAATGACCCTCACAATTTTCTTTTCCAAAACTTTGTATTTATTTTAGAAATTGAATCTAAAGATATCATAATTTGCAATTGTTGTCATTATATATATATATATATATATATAATATATATATATATATGACATTATTTTAGGGATCTATTTATAATTTCTCTATTTCCTATCTATTTGTTGGACTTGTTAAAAAATATA
>JAUZSX010048856.1:0-20063 GCA_034780655.1 Idiosepius hallami
GTTTAGAGAGAGTTTGGTAGGGGAAGAGAGAAATAGTAGAAGAGGAAGGATTTTGGTGATATGTTCTTAAGAGGAGTAGGGATGTTAATAGACAATGTCTTTTAGCATGATAGTAGTGACCTGAAGTCTCTTGGGTACATTCCTACACTTCCACTATTATAGACCCTGTCGTCACTGAAAAAAAAATCACTTTTAATTGAGTATAAACGCGATGGGCATACATTTTTTAATAATAATTTTCTAGAAAATCATAAAAAATTTTCCTTTGACTTTTCCCAAGCAAAATTTGGTTGCATTATTTGGTTTGTTATTTCCCTCTTAATCCACAAATTGAATGCTGAGATTTTGTCTAGCTTTGTCCTAAAATCTGACCAATTATAATTTGGGATTTTATTCCTGCAATCAATAATGGTTTTATTAAAGCTTGTGTTATTATTAAACTCTCACAAATATGCAATATATGTGCTTGGGAATAAATAGTATAATATTCAGAGGTGTATTGGGATTTGTTTGCCTATTTTTTTCCACCTTAGTGTAGGTCACAAAAAAAAAAATTATTGAGTAATATACACTTTAGGGCCCTCAGCCTATGATTAGCCTTAAGATTAGTAGAGATAGAACATCTGGGATTTCTAATACAATTACAAAGTATAAAAAAATCTAAGATTCTTTACCATTGGTTTATTTTTAACATTGATGAAAATAATTTTGAATCCAAAATTAAAAATCTAAAAAATCAGTTTTGCCTTTGAATTTATCCAAAAAGAAAGTTTTTTTCCTTAAAAAAAAAAAGAATTTTGAATTCAATTGTAAATGTATTTCATTGAATTTTTATTTGAATTTTATAAAAGTAAAATATTTCATTCAATTTTGAATTAAATTGTAAAAAAGTAAAATATTTTGAATTGAATAGTAAAAGAGGCTGTTGCTTTTGTCTTCACAAAATTTTAGGTTAACCCTAACCCAAAATTTTAGTTAAGATATCATTTGCTCTTCCTTAGGTAATAGAACACAAGAAACTTCAATTTGTAATAAAAATTTTAATAATTTTAGAAATAAACCCTCTTCAATGTATGTAGCTTGTAGCTAAACTATTCTAATCCTGTTTATCATTACTGCGTATGTTAAGGCTTTGAGAAATGTATTCTTGGTTACTATTGCCTTTGGTTTGGATTGAACCCTTTTTGTAATCCACTCCACCGGTCTCATTCCATGACTGGGTATTAATTTTGGTTGGAAATGAAAATTAACAAAATTTATAGATTTCTTTTTTTTTTTAAATTTGGTCTTCAAAAAGATTACTTAATTTTGTTGAATATAAAAAGATTTGATTTCAAAATTTGAACTTTTTCATTTCTTAATTGGTAGACACCGTAGGTTCTGTCAAGGGTTAAATTAAAAAAACAATTTATATATATATATATATAATGTTTTAATTTTGATTGATTTTATGAATGGAATGAATGAATGACTGATGATGTATGTGATTATTATTCAAGTAATAAAAACTATTCTCCCCTAAAAAAAAAGTCTAATGGAATAATAATAAATAAAATTATTTTGCAAATATTTTCTAAGATTTTATTTAAATTTTCAGTATCTTTATTTGAACTAATCTGTAGTTCTTTTTTTTTTCTTTTTTTTAATTAATATTTTCTACATTTATAAAATGGTTTTGTTATTGTAACTTTTTTTAAAATTTCATATATTTTGAGTTTGGGGTTGGGTAGTCTGTTACTGTGGTGGTGGTGGTGGTCCAGTGTGGGTAGACTCCCATTCCACTACAGTGCATCATCATAATCATCATTATCATCATCATCACTAGTGCAACTGCAAAAAAAAGAGAGAGCAGTCACTCCATTTACTACTTGGCATTCATTCATTTTTTTAAAATAAAAATATATTTTTCACGTGTTATCTAAAAATAAATCTCATCATAGAATTTGATTTTTAATTTAAATGAATTTTTTTGAATTATTGAATATTGGAAAAAATCTGTCTAATTTTTTTTTAAACTTTACTTTCTTTTCTTTTGTGTGTGTGTGTTGGCGTTGGTTGTTTTGATGTTTTAAAAATCTATCTTTAAAAACTAGAATTAAAAAGCAAAAAACTTTGAAGTAGAATCGTTTGATTTTGTTTAAGATAGGGATATGTGACATAAGTTAAAAAAAAAAAAAGCCGTCAAAAATTCGTTTTATCACTCATTTTTTAAAAATTTAAGTCATAACCTGGAAATCCCACACACACAAAAAAATGAAGTTAAAACATTTTTTCTGTTCAAATAAAAAAAGAAGAAAGAAATTTTAAAAAAAAAAAACAATTTTTGATTTTTTTCTCCAGCTAAAAGTTTCAAATAAAAAGATAAATATTTAAAAAAAAAAAAAAAAGTCCGCGAAATAAAAGTAAAAAGTGAAGAAAAACTTTTTAGAATTGTGGATAAAATTTTATTTTTATTGTTGATATTATTTGTTAAAATATTCTTTAATAAATGATTTATTTATCATTTCATTTTTGATTTGGTTGTACTATTTAATTTTTTACGACCGAGCGCCACCAAGGTTAATGAACTGCAAATTGTCTTGAATATTTTATTTGTTTAATTGCAACAACGACAACGTTTAATGTCTTCCATAGAAATTAAAGCTTATTTTTAAACTTTTACGTCAAGAAAGAAAGAAACGGGGAAGGAAAAAAAGATAGAGGCTTACCGACGACAGAGGGCGTCAATGAAGAGAGAGAGAAGCAAATAAACAGGGAGGGAAATAAAAAGAAAGAAAGAAGTAATAAAAGGCTGGAAGTTTCTCGAGGAATCGTCCGTCTTTCTGCCAGTTGACTGTTAAAAAAAAAACTCCCTCTAAATAATAAATAGTTTAATTTAATAATTCTATTTTAATTTATTTATTTAATTTATTTTAGTTTAGTTATCTTCCTTGAATTTTTTATTTCTTCATTTTCTTGGATCAAATTCGCAAACAGACGAAGAAGAACTAACTTTCATTCCTTCCTTCTTTTTTTTTTCTTTCGTGACCGATATTTTACTTCTTTTTTATTTATTTTCCTTCTTTTTTCTCTTTAATAACATTATTTTTTCCAGATCTTTCCAGCTGAAATCACGACGGTTTCTTTAAATCAACAACCAACGATATCACTTTTTGGACGGTTCGGTTGTTATGTTGTTGAAGTTCTTCTTCTTGTCTCGTCCTGTTAAACACTAAAAACACTCTATAATTATAATTACTAGTATTAATACTAATTAATTGACAAGTTTTATCATTGGAAAAATTCAGAAAAAAAAAAACTAAAAGGAGAAGAAAATTTGAATTGAACTAAAAAACCCAACAGCATAAAACATAACACACAACATAATATGTGTGTTTGGATCTAGGATTATTTAAACGATATAGATCCATCTTTTGAGAAATTATTTTTTTTTTATTTTGTGAGAGAAAAAAAGAACAAAAATCCAAGAAGGTAATTCTTCTTCTTTATCTTGTTTGATTATTAGTAGATGTTTTGGCCAACAAACAACAACCTTTAACCTCCCAGCGGCATAACCATCATCGAAGCGCCAAAAATCAAATAATAATTGATTACAATAACAATTAAAATCTCATGGAATGGCAGGACATCATCATCAACAACATCAATATCCACAACCTCAATCAAGCTACCCCCACTCCCATCATCACCAGCAACATCAATCAGGGCCAGTTCTTGGACCCAGCGGCGCCACGGCCACCCATCTAATGCCTAATCTACCCGGCGGCATCAGCAGCGGAACAACAACAGGAACATCCTCCTCCGTTCCGGGTGGCAGTCACCCTTCTTCAGCGTCGACAATGTTGGGAGATTTGCCTGTTGGCTGGGAAAGAAGGATAGATCAAAATACAGGATGGCCATATTTCGTTGACCACAATACAAAACAAACCACTTGGCAGGACCCAAGAATTTCCACGGTAAGAAGAAATATAAATACATTTATATAAATATAGATAGATATTAATTTCTTTTTTTTTTTTTTTATCTTAAGAAATATTCACCTGGATAGTTTTCGGACCTTATATTTTATCTGCTAGTATTTTTTAAACTAAATATTTTAATCCCTGATGACGTTTTGCATTGACCGAAACGTTTAAGCGTCGGCTTGTTTGAAATATTCCTATTTTTATTTTATGTATATTTTTCATATGCACACAAAGATATTCAGACCTATTTCATTAAAAAAGATTTTTTTTTTCAACTGTTATTAATTCAATTTTTCTAACAAGAAACTTAGTTTTGTGGGGTCGAGGGTCATTAAATACCCATAACAGATTGTTACAAATAGATATTCAGACATTTATTTCATTAAAAATAATCTTAATTTTTTAAATATTTTCCATTGATTTTTTTTTTTTTCTTGTTTTCTAACAAGAAATTTAATTTCAGAGTCAAATGTTCAGCAAAACCGTAATTATTTATTAGGGTTAAAAATAAATGTTTTATTCACTTTATGTCTAGTTTAGTTTAATTAACTTAAAAATATTGTTAGCAGATATTTTGTTTCAGCTAAACAACGTCTTTAAAACGAAACTTGTTTAAATAATAATTTTTATTTGATTTACAGCCTTTATTTATTTTGTTTGTTTTTAAAACTGTCTTTTTTTCTCTCAAAATCCTTAAATAAAATTCGTCCCTTTTTTTTATTTCTTATTTGTTTCCTAAAAAACCCTACCAATCATCATTAATTGCTTCTTCATATTGATTATGTTTAAGATGATGATGATGAAATTCCTTCCATTTTTATTTATTTCGATGAATTTTTTTTATTTACGACACAACACTAAAAAAAACACCTTTTGATTATTTTATTTTTATTTACTTATTTTCTACCGAAACAAATTTCTACCAACTCAACTGTTAAATATTTTCTTTTCTTGTTAAATTATTGTAAAAATAAAATTACAAGATTATTTATTATAAATAAATTCCGCTTTTTTAAACAAATAGTTTAAGATTACGAAGGCAATTTTTTTAGTAAAATTGTTAAAAATATATTTTTCTAAAAACATTAAAAAAATTAATTAATCATAAAATATTAAGTCTTTTTTGTAACATTGAACGCAATTAAAATAAATTTGAAAATGATTACATAAAAATAAAATATAAAAACAAAACAATTAAACCCGTTTAAATACCCATTTTCTTTATTTAAAACCACTTATTTTTTGTGAATTTTATTATAATTGACAAAAATAAAATTCTTAGAAAAAATGAAAAAAAAAGTAAAATGTTTAAATTGAAATTTAATTTTCTTTTCGATTTTGTTTATATAAATCTTCGTGGATAAATAAAAGAAAAACTCATATTTTTTGCTCATAAATTATTCAACGAACAACTGAAATTATATTTATTAATAATTTTTTTCTGTTTTTATTTTTTATTTTTATTTTAATAAATCTGATTTAAACTTTATTTTTAATTAAAACAAAAAAGGCGTTTTTTTTTCTTTCTTTTTGTTATAAAAATGTCTGTTTGTTTTTATTTTTTTGTCGACCCATTTATTAAAACTAATACCAGTGATTTTTTTATCCAAAATAATAATGCTTTTAAAAATCCCTCAATGAGTCTCTTTTAATAAGTTTTTAATTTAAAAAAAAAATTGCTCATCTTTCATTTAATCTGAAGAAGCCGTGAAAACCGATATATTTTTGTTGATTTACGATTCGTTTTCTTCTTCCTCAAAACTGCTTGCTTGCTACTATATTTGGCCATTTCGCTCGGCTTGCTTTCAAGGCGAAAAAACAAGACAAATAAACAACGAACCTTTACAATTCATCTTAATTAATTTAAATATTAACAATTAGGTTTAATCCATTCATTTTTATGGCTTTGGAAATAATTAAAAATTAAATAAAATCTCTTTTTTAAGAATATCCCCTCTCTTTTTTTTCAATCTGGAAAAGATTGAGAAATTGCATGCAGAGTTTAGTTTTGTTCTGTCTGCACATGGACTTTTTGAACAGCAATAGAATTTATTTAAATAGAATTAATATATTTGATTTCTCAGCATGATTTTGCCTCAAAACTTTTTAAATTATAAAAAAAAATTAAAGAAAAAATAAAAAGCTACGAAAATATCGTTTTTTTTTTTTTTTTTTTTTTTAATTGACTTAGTGTGTTTTTTCGCTTAACAACAACAGCAATAATTTAGGAATTATATAGCTATATATGAAATTAACATGAAATTTCAAAAATATTCTAATTGATTAAATTTGTTTAAATGTAATCCTTGATCTTTTACTAAAAAATTTCAATAAATTTATTTGGAGACAAAATTTTAAGAATTAGTGTGTGTGAAAAGGGGTGAAAATCTGAGATTGTTTTCTCAATCTCCTTTTTCAAACCAATTGTTTTCTCGGTGATTCTGAAATTAAACAAATGCATTTATAAAATAACCGTTTTTTTAGATTAAATTTTCGAGTTTATTAATCACTTTCTTTTTTAAAATTTAATTGGCAGAAAATCTGTCTGTTCTAACTATAAAAATGGATTTGAAAAAAAAAAAAAAATAATACACAGAGTCCGAAAAGTTGGTGTGCGTGTGCACGCACGGTGCGGTGCGGTGTGTGTGCATTTGCATTCATTCATAAGAAAGTAAAATGTCCTAAATGCCAATGGAGGGGGAGGCATACTTCGATAAAACTTTTCTATTCGTAAAAGTTATCTAAATGTTTTTTTTAATAAAATTTAATGATTAGTTTGTTTAAATTTCTATAAACTCATAGCGCACAGGAATCTTTTGAACACCGTGTGTTACTGTTACAATAACGGTGGAATAATCCCGAAGGTAAAAATGCGTATGTGGCGGAACAACCCCAACCCATTTGGTACCAATCAGTTAAATAACCAGTTATGAACAAACCTTAAAAGTTAATCGAAAAAACTTATCAATTTTTAAACCAAAAAAAAGAATTTCCTTGTATAAAGACATAACAAGAATGAAAAAGCACTTCACTTTGAGTCAGTTGTTTTTTGTCATTAATTTCTTTAGCAACTAAAAATAAAAACAGTAATTATTAAACTAATTAATTAATTTTATTCTCATTGTTAAAATCTGCAAGTCAACATAGATGTTTTTTAGTTTTCTAATCCATCATCATTGAATATTAAGAAAAAGCCAGAGGAAGCCTTTCGGTCGATCTACAATCTCCGTCCTTCTTCAGGTGTTGTTTGTACTGTCTGTTGTGTCGGTCTGAGAAGGAGATAAGCCCTGCCCTCCCCGCCTCCTTCCTGTTGAATTCGAGAATCTTCGTAGAATTAACTGCGAAGAAGGAGCGAAATAAATTTCTTTATCTCCTCCATGTCATATCAGGCTCGGACTGTGTTACTGTTGTTGCGGACGAACGTCGAGAGACAGAGCCACATATTAATTATCATTGTTTTGTTTCTTGAGTAACAACATTTTTTTAGTCAAGAAAGAAGAAGCATTTAATTCCCATTCGCATTCCACAGTAAGTAAAATCCCCAAAGAGAAAGAAAGAGCACCCATCCACCTAAAATCCTAACCCATATCGTCCAAAATTTGAAGTGAAGAAAAAGTTCTAATGAGTTCAAATAAAAGGTCTCTACACAACAGTGTACCTGTACCTTCTCTTACAGGAAAAAAGGTAAATGTATAGTTTAGGCTTGAAATCACTCTAGTACAAAAAAAAGTTGTTTTGTTTTTCTTATGGAATTTCTCAACTACCAAAAATAAACCCTAACACCAACCCTGACTCCCACCTACTTGTGATTTTCAACAAATCAAACCTAACACTTTTCATTGGAAAAACATATTTCCGTAACAAATAGGGCAGCGTCAGCGACAGTTTTGGTAAAAACTTGGGCTCTGGAATCGTATTACGCGAGTTCAAATCCTAGTCAAAACCATTACTTTCACTTTAGCAGCCTCTGGCAGATGGGGTTCGTTAGCTCGGGAGGGCAGCAACTCATCTAGGTGAAGGGTAATACCGAATATTAAAAAGCACGTAAAAATGGCCTTGTGCCAAACTTGGAGGTGCTCACTAAGTAAATATAATATCTCTGTAACAAATAATTTCCGACTGATAAGAAATACGAACTGTGCAGTGTCTTGTATGCACCTTAAGGATTTCATAGAGTATGTTGATATTTTTCTGTGTGATTTCACGCCTAAACTATAAAAATTGAATAAATAAAAGTTAACCCCCCCCCAAAAAAAAAACCCCAAAAAACTAGGATTTATAACTGACTTAAACTCTCATGGATTGATTATTCTGTTGGGTGTCTGGTGGCACTGGTGCCTCTTATATGAAAACTTTATTGACCTGTTTTGTGTCAGGGTAGGGTTGGTTATTTTATTTTCTAAACCAGTAGCTTTTTTTGGGGGGAGGGGGTATAGTAAAATTAATTTACACACACATACATACACACACACATTTGGTAGTAGTACTAGTACTCTGGTGGGTGGACATGGACAACCAAACACCAATTAATTCACTTATAGAATTCATGGATAAACAAAAATATATATTTGAAAAAAATTGTTAATTGTTAATTTCATCTTGTATCATAGGAAATAAGTCAGTCTTTTTGGTATGAAAATAGCATACACGATTACTTCTGAAAGGAATTTTAAAAAATCCAATTTATCCTAATTGGGGTAATTTTACTTCTGTTCCCCTGATCACTGTTTTAAACAAATGACTTTAATGGTGGTGTTGTTGGTGGTGTTTTAATATCTGTATGGTGGTTGTGGTAAGCAAGTATGTTCTTTTTTTTTTACCTGTAAAAATTATTAAAGCCAAATAAGGTTTTATTTTAGGATTTCCGTACCAGACGAAGAAGACAGAGAGAGAATGAAAAAATAAAAGTAGTTCTGTTTGAGTTTGGGCAGGAGTGCATCATCGTGTCTGATTAAAATCAACTTAAGTGCATTTTTAACAAGCTCACCATCCGAAAAAGGTGTATATCAAATTTTTCCTCTCTGTAGAAAGATTTTCTCTTTTCCTCAACTTTTGAATCATTTAATTGTTTGTATATCCAAAATATATTGTTTTTAGTTCATTGAAAAAACATCTTCATAAAAAAGTCATTTTGTTTCAATTTCATTATTAAATATGTTTGGTATTTATTTGTCAAAAACATTTTTATTTTTGTTATTTGAAGAAATACAGATTAATTCCATATTTGTTGCTTGTATATTTTTTGTGAAAAAAATTTAACCCTTTAGACCCTAAAGGGCTGATATATCAGCCCTGAGAACATAAGTAAAAAAAAAAGACACACCAACAGTATAACACTAATTGGTTCCTCTAATATAATAAATCTGAGTGACTACTTGGTAATTTTGGCAAGTTAGGGCCGAAAAGGTTAATTTTTAAAAAAATGTATTGGTATATCCATTTTTTAAGCGGACTAATGAAATTGAAACAAAATGACTTTTTTTAAAGATATGTTTTCAATGAACTAAAAACATATTTTGGATATACAAAAAATTATCAAAAAGTTGATGATGAGAAAAAAATCTCTTTTTAGAGAGAGGACAAATTTGCTTTACCCTTTTGGGGTGGTATGGGATGTTCTTGTTAAAAATAGTACTTCTCTAAAGTTGATTTTAATTATGTACCATAATGCACTCCTGCTGAGTTTTGTTATTAGTCTTCTATGTGTGTGTGTGTTTTTTTTTCTATTCTAAATTAAAAGAAATGTTAAAATTGCAAAATAGTCAAGTCTATGACTAATTTTTAAAGCATATTATCACAGCCCTAATTATCATCATCATCATCGATTGTACGCTTCATTTGTTCGCTGACTTCTGCTTCATTCTAGCCACTTTATCAGTGATGATGATAGAAGCTATCATCATTTAATGAAGAAGAACCAGAAGAATCTGATCTAGCAGGGGAGGGTGGCAAGGAAGTGCTCCACCCAGGTCTCACCAACAAAATTTTTCAGTCAGGCTAAGGTGTGAAAATAATCCGAAAATAGGATTTATTTATCATTACGTAATTACATAGTGCCATGAGAGGTCTTTAGTCTGAAGAAAATTCTAGTTTTATAACTTTTGGTCAAAGTTTTTGTTTTATCTGAAGTGTGGTAACCAATATCTGTTCTAGAGTTACTTCATGCCTCCCAAAATCAAAGCGCATGATAATGGGTGTTGCCCCACCAGTTTATTAATTGGGTTTCTTGATATATTTCATTCAAGTGTTTGGTACATTCAACATAGGGTAATAGTGGGGGTCATTGGGGTGACATTTGAGTGCACTACCCCATTTACTCTAACTACACCACTGAGAAGAATCCACTTTTTTTTTTGTAAAGGAGATAAAGTGTGGAGAGAACCAGGATTAATGAATGAATAGTCCAATTTGCTGCACACACAAAATTATCCTTTTTTTTTTTTTTTTTCTTAGGTTTGCATGCAGGCAGCTCCCACCTCAGAAAGACTACTATACAGGGAGTTATATGCACATGCATGCAGCAGTAAATTTGAAAAGTCATCTGTTGTGTGTGTTTGTGTTAAACTGTACCAATTTTTGGTTTTTTCTAAAATTTTGATTCCATATCTGATTGTGACATGATGCTGGCTGGCTCTGGTTTCTATAATTTTGTTTGCCTGAATGCTCCGTCAAAACCTCCATAAAAAACCAGGCCTATTCAATGTTGAAAACAGACTTGCTGATGTCACGATGATCAGGCAGGTGTCTATTTTATTTACCAGGCAAGATTGCTGAGCAGCAGCAAACATCTTACAATCTTAAGTTACAATGCGAACTATATAAAGTGTTGATAGTTTACATTGTAATGTTTTTATTAAAAAACGGACTGAAAGTTCATTATTTTTCATTTTCCAAATAAACCAACATTTAAAAATGGGTACATGCCATTAAAAGGGATAACTTTACCCAAAGTCAATTTAGCAAAGTGAGAATTAAAAAAAAAATGTTAAAATTCTTATTTAAAAAAAAGATTAACAACAGTAAAAAAGACATAAAGCCTGTTGGTTTGCTTATATGTCTAATCACTGTGATGTCATATTTCAGTGAACCAGCCTTCTCTAGTATTATAGTGTTTTTTTTTTCTCAGCTTTGTCTACATATTTGACATTAAATAAATCCATTAGTGTTTGGTTTTGTTTCTAAATTGACCAATAATTGAAAAGTGATTTGGTGAGAACAGCTGCAGTCAACCGATTAGAAAGTCTCTTTCTCAATCTCACTTTCTCTCTCTCAATCTCACTCAATCTCTCTCTCTCTTTCTCATCCTCCTGACCTGACCAGGCACTCTACTTGTCATTAATCAAATAGTTTACTTTATACCCACCCATCTTACACCAAATAGTTTTTTTTCCCTATTTCATATTAAAAGTTTGGTTAAAATAAGTACTTCTGCTGCTGGGGTAGTTAGTTCGATGAAATATTGTGTTCATATTGTGTTCAATAATAACTAATCAAAAATTGCACAACAAAATAACTAAAGATAAAATGAAGAACTCCCTTATAAAATCTGCATGATCTTAAATAACCAGAAATGATTGCTGGGTTAAGATGCTACAACACTCCACCCCTGTTTTAAAAATAGAATAATAATAATAATAATGCAAGTTTGGTTGTTGTTATTGTTTATTTTTACTTAATCGAGCCCCAACCCAAGTTAGGCACATGGCCCATTTTTACATGCCCATTATATCTCTGGGCTTTTGTAATCAATGTTGCTCTTCACCTAGATGAGGATATATTTACTTGGTCAAGCACCAACCCAAGTTAGGCACAATGCCATTTTTATGTACCCATTTTATCCCTGAGCTTGTAATCAGTGTTGCCCTACACCTAGATGAGTTACTCTCTCGAGTTAACAAGCCCCCTTAGCCCAAGGTAACTTAAGGTAAATGCAATGGTTTTGACTGGGATTTGAACTTGTGTAATACAATACCACAACCCAAGCTTCTACCAATGTTCTACTCTCACTGTTGTTGAATGGTGGTTTTGGTATTTTTTTTATTTCCTCAACTCACCTTGAAAAAAAAACAACTAGGAAGATTTTAATTTCAATAAAAGTATCATTTTTCTCAAGTTGAGATGACAGCAAACATAATTTTCTCAAATTCTAAACAACAAAACTAAGACTTCCCCAGAATGCCTTTTAATAAAACTGCAACAGAGGATGGCCTCCAGTCGTCGAGGTTCTCCATGCCATTGGAACGAGGCCCTACTCTGCTAAGGGCTCGTGTAGTGGCTGCAGGTGCATCAGTCTCCCCACGCTAAAAAACATCAGGCACTAGGATTCGAACCGGCATACCACAATTCCGAAGTCCCAACTGCCTACCCACTAAGCCATAAGGACTTCACCAAAGTGCCTTTTAATTTGCAACTCGGAAAAAAGATTCCAATCTCCGGTTGATCAATTGATTTCTAATTGCGGCAAGTCTTTCTGATTTAGGCCTAGGACTTCATGGTGAATTTGTCTATTTAAGAATTAATTTGTTTAAGTATTCTTTAAAAAAAAAAGGTTTGGAAGTTAAAAATGAGCCATGGCCAACAAATGCAGTTGGGGACCACTTGTAAAGTTCATATTCACATAAAACCCGTCACTGAATCATGTGGGTTCAGTGGTTGATCCGGCTAAACCTGCAGAGGTCAGTATGCCCCCCCACACACACACAAACGCATTGCATACAAATCTCAGTCGATTCAGTTACAACCAACCAACCAACCAGCAGCAGCAGCAGATTAATTTGACAGAAATAAAAGAGAGAAAAAAAGTAAATAAAAAAATCAATTCATGGATGGAATATAGAAACAAACAGCTGACTCCTACAACAACAACAACAACCATAACAAATCTGATCCTCCCTAACTTATGAAAATCTCATTATCAATAAGTAATGTTAATTTCTCAAAAAAAATGAAATGATAATAATAATTATTATTGTTAATGTATTTTATAGAAATTAAAATGAATGGTTTTTCTTTTGTATTTTACACGTCAAAAGTTGTTTCAAATTATTTTCATAATTGTTTTTATTTTAAAAAAACAATTTTTCTTTCATTTTTTTTTTTTTTTTTCAAACCAAGTAAGATTTATCAAGCCTCATTTCAAGGATTGTAATGGTAACAATGATAAGGACAACAGTCTAATTATCAAGCATCATTTTAAGTCTTTAGTTCCAAAATTGCTTCAGTGGTTTGATTGAGCTTGTTTCTCAGACACACGCAAAGTCACATAATATATATTTTACCTTTTATATAGGATGGAAACCTCATTTTCAGATTGTTCACTTAGAACCGTAAAAAGTTCATGCCTTTGTCTATTGTACCAGGACTTATTGCCAAACAAATGATGGACGTGTCTTCAGTTTATTAAATAAGGAACAGATTAAATTAAAAAATCTTTGACATTAAACTTTTTAGAATAACCTACTATATATACTTGATGTTGTTTGTTTGTGTTTAAAACATATCAACCTTTCTAGGTCATTTAATGCAAAGAACAATAATTGTATACACGCAGTTTTTTTACAACACAATGTTTGCTATTTAACCTGGTGGGAATGTGGGGATTCATACCTTTCCCAAGGCTATTATTCCAATTAAGAATGTAAATAGAACCACTGGGATTCAAACTCTCGTACTAAGATTCCAAAGTCTGCCTACCCACTAGGCCAAATGGACTTCTATATATATATATATATATATATATATATATATATATATATATATATGCTCTAAATTTGGGAGAAAATACTTGAATTTAACAAACTTTCGAAAATAAGACAACCCTCCCTCCCTTAATTTTAGAAATTAGTTTCTAAAATTAATGTAAAAAGTAAAAATGTCTTTTAATAAAACATAAATCGTGAATGTAGGTGTAATCATAAAGTATGAGCAGTCACAGTCTTCTCTCTACAAATAATGTAAACACAACTGCAATTTTTTTTTTTTTTTTTTTTTTTCAGTATACAATCATTTATTCATTCATTATTAACTGTGCGATGAGTTAGAGCATTTGTAAAAGCTACGACTATGGAATCTATATTACGACAGTTTAAATCCCAGTCAAAACCATTGCATCAACCTTTAGCTACCTCGGGCAGATGGGGTCAGGTTTGTTGGTAGAGAGCTCATCTATGTGAAGGGCAACACTGATTACACAAGCCCAGGAAAATAAACGCCTGTTGGGTAGGCAGTAAGGGGAGTCTTGATGTATCAAGAACCTTACCGCCTGAGGCAACCTCCATCATAAAAACCGCATGTCTCTACGTTCTTTAGTCTCGATGAAAGCAAATTTAGGCCAAAGTGAGTGTACCATTAGCTGCTTCGGGTAGATGTGGCATGTTAACTCGGGAGAGTATCTCATCTAGGTGATAGCCAAAATACATTATAAAAGCCGAGGGAAAGAAACACCTGTCGGGTAGGTGGGTTTTGATGAATCAAGAGCCCGGCGGCCCTATGAAACCTGCTTCATGGACACCGTATGTCTCGTTCATCTTTCAGCCCCAGTGAAAACAATGTAGACCAAAGTGAGTGTGAGTGTGTGGCTGTTGCACCGCCACAACCACCCTAAACAATATCCACAGCGGAGGGCTTTCTGTCACCTTCTCCCCTCTCATCGAATAAACCAAGGTAGGGAATAAGATGACAGTATCCTATATTCGAACACGAGGGGGAGGTGAGATCAACTGTGAACACCGTATAAAATAGTAATTCCTTCACTTAACTGCAAAAAATACTTTCTCCAACTTGTGCTATTATTAGTTGAGCTCTGGATTTATTTATTAAAATCACGATAAAAGAAATTCTCTTTATAATCCAGTATATACAGTATTTGTCTTCGATTGAAAAACAAAAAAGTTCTTTATTCAGTGATAAATCAATTCTATGAACCATGATCTTCCAAAGTAAAGGGTGTCCCAAAAATAAATGAAACCCCTGAATTTGATTACCATTTATTACTAAAACAACATATGCTGAAAATGTTTTCATCTTCTCTAATATGACATAATAACAATTTAGTACTGAAATTTTGGTGCCTTTAGCTAGATTTTAAAGATTATTTTATTAAAAATAAATGTTTGATTTTCTAGCTATCCTAGATATTTCGCAAGCTTATTTGAACAGTTTTATAAGATTTAGTCTATATAAATTGTGACGCAAAAGACTTTTTTCTTCTAATTTCCAAGCCATCAATGAGGTTTTAAAATAATAATTATTTACTAGCAAAACACGTGAAAATTCCACGGTAGTTGAAAAGTTTTCAAACACACATAGCCAAAACCTTTTCATGACAGTAAAAATCACTAATAGTTATTTTTCTTAATCTGATAATTTTGATATCTTAATAATTTGTAAAGAGATTGAAAATGTTACTTGTTAACTTTTTTCGCCTTTTTCAATTTGAAATGTTGTTTAATGATAAAGTGAATCACTAAATAGTGAGCTTGATTGATATTGGGAAAGAGCATTATGTATTACATGCATAGCAAACCAAGAATTGTATAAGCCTCATAAAGTACATTTAAATCCAAATTTCATTATTAATAAGTAGGATGTAAAGAGATGTTCTACCTTTCAAAATTTCTACCAATACAATAATTACTTTAAACAAACTGTCAAATGTTCTTTAATCAAAGTATTGATCTTGAATATATGAAAATATCTCTTTTTTTCCCCAAAATTATATTTTCATCAAACTTCTAAAAACCTAGAAAAAAAAAGAATAAAACAATGTTGTCCGTAATTAATTTTAATTATTATTGAGGTAAATAGGAAAAAATGCTAATAGTAAAAAATATATAATGTAAGTTTGAAGTTATCCAATGAATCTTTCAAAGAAAACCATAATTATTTAAATATAGAATTTGGTTACCCCATGCAAGGGAATTTTCTCCAGCCAAACATCCAACACTGAACACAATCTAAATATAGACAAACCAAGCATTTCTTTCTATTTTGTTAATACTTTTTCTTCAGTTTTGGTCTCTTTCTCGAACATTAATCAAGTGGTTCTTCTTCTTTTAATGGTTTATATATCTTTGTTCATGGATTCTTTCTTTAGCAAGCGTTTACTCCATGATATTTACAGTTCAACAATATTATTCATCTTAGATGAAGAATTAACTGTATTTATAACTACAGTTCAACAATATTTTTATTAATCATTTGACAGTTTAATAATATTGAAAAAATATAATTACTGTTAATAATGTTTTTATAAGACAGATTTAGAAATATTACAGAGTTAAATATTTTTTCTACGGCTAATCACCCCTAAATAATAACATTAAAATCTTAAAAATTGATCAACCGAATAATACATTTACAATATATGAATTTAAAATTAAGAAATAAATAATTAAATTCCTTACAAAATTAACTTTTATTTGATGAACAAATATTGGGATTATTTGTTTAAAAATAAAAACTTTTAAAATAGTGTATAAAACTGAAACAGATAATGACAGACATTACCAGAAATGTTTAGGGACCAAAGGACATCTTCATAATCAATATTCCTGATGTACGTGATTCCTCATTTATTTCCTTGTTTATTATCACCTTTCAATTTCATAACTTTTACTTTAATATTTTTCATAGCCCTGGCTCTTAAGAATGCAACATAGAACTGGCCATGGGTAAACACAGGTTTTTGTAGGTATCATCTCTATTTGGGTCTGCATGGGCAGGAAAGTCTGATGTTGCAAGACCCAAAACATTCCCTGGATCATCGCTATAACATCACTGACTACACTCTCCAGTGTTCTACTTTCAAGCATTATTTTGAATTGATATTAAATTTTTTTTTAAATATATATTTTAATTTTATTTAGACTAAAAAAACTCAACTCCAATTTGGAGTTCAGTGTTCTACTTTGAAGCATTATTTTGAATTGATATTAAATTTAAAAAAAATATATATTTTAACTTTATTTAAAAGAAAAAAAATCAACTCCAATTCTGACTAAAAATTTATTAGCATCAGCTTCCATTCATTTTTTGACTAAAGTTCAAAAGCAGGTGTAAAAGAATCAGTTTGACTTAATTATTTAAATCAATCCCTTTGAAGTTAGTTTAACTTTACTTCCTATAAAATATGGATCATTGTAAAACATTTTTTGGGAGACAGAAATATGTGTATTTGAAATATCTCAAGAATAATTCACGGAACAGTATTTCTAGATACACACAGGAAAAAAAAAATTGGTTTAATTGAATTGTTGAATCTATTTCTCTTCATTTGATGGGGAAAAACTTTTTAAAACTAATTTCTCCCTTGATACAATTTTATTCAAACCATGACATAAGATGACTTTAAAAACCAAAATTAAACATCATTAAATATGTTGCAGCGATCAATGAATTTGATTACAATTTCTTTCCATTTTATTAAATCTTATTAATAAATTGTATCTGTAAGGTTGTAACTTTATTTCTAATATTTCCTTCTTGATTTTTTTCCAGCCAATGTACTATCCGCAAGATTATAACAATCAAGGTGGGAAAGTTGTTGAAATTCCTGTGAGTCATGAGATGTCTTATGGGGGCAATCAAGCCAGTTACAACATGCCCCATCCTTCACGTCAGGGACCGCAAGTCAACCCTGCGACATTACAGTCTCAACACGAGCCGCAACCTACACCACACCAACACTCACACCAGCACACTCAGCATGCACAACATCCACACCAACAGGCGCAAGCACCCCACCACCCATCTACGAATCCAACACGGGAAATTCCTATCCAACATGTTCCTGGGCAACAGCCACACTTCACGTCTCATTACCAACACACGCCAGCATTTAACTATCCAAATTTTCCAAATCAACCACCCCCTCAGACAACCCCACCGCCGCAGCAGCAGCAACCCCAAATGTATGCTGGCTTCTCGTCTGGACCTGCAAGCTACAACACAGGTTGGAATGGTCAACCCGGAGGGGAACGTGTAATCCCTATTGTGCGCCAAGGCGAGGGAGGAGCCACTAGCAGTCCCCAGGCGGCAAGAAGGCCTGCTTCATCGACCCCCACCCACCAGCCGAATCCAGGGATCTACCAACAATCAGCCCACCTCTATAACCAACCCGAGCCCCAACCACCACAAAAACAAACCCCTCCGAAGGAAACTTCTACCAAAGAACAAGCAGAGCTGGATAAACACACGGAGTTGTCTCCCCTTGAGATGGTCGAAAAAATAGTTTACGAAGCCAAAGAACTCGGTCTTAAAGTCAACGAGTTCCAAGGTACCAAAGGCAGCAAGGCTTATCGTTATTTAGAGGAAATGCTAACCAGGATGCTTCTGAAATTAGATAATATTCAAGCCGGCTCCGATGATGGTATTCGACAAGCCCGTAAGCATGCAGTCAATACAATCACGCAAACTTTAGATTTACTTGAGTTAAAAGGCATGAGTAATGAAGATAATAATAACAAATCAAACGAATCCTCTGATGCCACTGGTTCTTCTCTAAATTCAAATAATAAACCCAACGAACCGTCGGACCATGACAAAAAAAAAGACCCGGGCCATGTTCGAGAAATGGTTTTAGACAGTGAAATTGCTTGTTGAATAGTTCTGTTTTCTATGAGGAAGAAAAAAAAAATGCTTTTGGAGAGGACGTTAAAATGAAACATTGTGATATTTTTAAAAGAAACCAAAAAAAAAAAAAAAATGTTACCAAATCTAAATATTAGTCTTCTTAAACAACACCAACTTTTCCCCCCTTATATTAAAAAACTTAAAAAACAAAAAAAAAAAAGGCCCAATTGTTTTGTACACTGCTATTTACCACCAATGCTCTTATTTCTATTCTTAAATATCAACAGCAATTCAAAGAAATCTATCTATTTACCCTACTAGAGAAAATTAGGTTTGAGATGATTATTATTATTATTGTTATTATTGGAAATCTCATTTGATCTCATTCTCTCTAGTCAATAGAATTCTTTTACTGTTGATTATCTTTAAGTAATGCATTTGATTTTATTGAAATTAATTCTGTATTACATTTTTTTTTCTATATTATTTATGCCCACCTTTCTAAGAATCTATTTTTCTAACATGTGATTTTTTTTTTTGTTTTAGAAATATGAATTTGTAATATGCAATATTTTTACTTGTATGATGATATTGTATATAAATGCCTAATGTTACACAGCTACAAGATTTTTTTTGGCTAAGTTTTTTTTTTTTTTTTTTCATTCTTTATTTAATGAGTGTCATTTTTGGCTCTTTTGCAGAACAAGCAAATAGAGAAATATTTTTTTTGCTCGGGGACTTTGCACCGGTTGTAAGACAGCAATTTGATTGGCTAGGGAGGGTTAGTTTTAGGGTTTAGGGTTTAGGTTTAGGGTTTAGTGTTTAGGTTAGCACTATTAAGTTCATTTCATTAGCTAATCAAATTGCTGTCTCATAACCGGTGCAAAGTCCCCGAGCAAAAAGGGTTTAGGGTTCGGCCAAATTTCTCCACTTGCTTTTTTTCTACAAAAAGCACCCAAAAGATTACTTACGATATTGGCAAAAGCGTCCAAAGTAAGGACGGGGACATTTACAATGCCAGCCCCACCACCACCACCAATATGATCCATGTTTTTTCCAAAAGAATTTATGGTGGTACCTCCACTTATTTAAATAACACTTTCCATGGTTTCTACAAGGGTTTGGAATACAACCACCTACAAAAGAAATCATGAAATAGTTTTTCTTACATGTAAATAAGATAGATAGATAGATAGATAGATAGATAGATAGATAGATAGATAGATAGATAGATAGATAGATAGACAGATTCAAAGAACTAGTGTAGGAAAAAAAGAAAAATAAGCTTGAGGGTAATTTTATTTTTTTTCCAATTTATTCTATGTTGAGAATGAAGAACAGCAAAAACAGAATAAAATTTACGTTTGCAAAAGGAAAATCCATTAAAAAAAAAATAAAAGCCGAACGGAAATGCACAGTGCAGTAGTAACAAACATATGGTTCAGATGTTACAGAGGCGTAGCTAGAGGGGGGCGCTGGGGTACATATGTCCCCGGGCGCCAAGGTACAGGGGCGCCAAAATGAGGC